>OX328128.1:60912397-61164897 GCA_946811695.1 Gonocerus acuteangulatus
GTTATGCTAACTCAAAACGTAACCAAAATCTAAATACAGTAGACTCTCCCTAATCTGGCTCAAAAATGGCCTGATTAAAAAAAATACTTTGATTTGAGAGGTCAAATCAAATGTATATATATATATATATATATATATATATATATATATATATATATATATATATATATATATATATTAATGTATATACATATGATTGGTTTGTGAGACGGCTTTTCTCTCCAGCAGTGTTGGTCTTCTCCATATCACAATATTTCGTCGGTTTCCTCTCCGATTTCGTCAGGCTTCTTCCTGCGTCCTTCGTGGTTACTAAGGGAATGAGTTTGTCACGGAATTACATTTCTTTATAGTCCTGCTTCGCAGCATTTGAAGCACAGTTATTTCTGTGTTTGGGCTATGGGTTCTGAAACGTGCAATTTTCTAGTCGGCAGTTCCAGCAACATGTTTTCTCCCTATGGAGAGATGGAGGAAATGGGCTTAAATCAAACCACTAAAACCCAAGGGCGAGCGAAATAACTCTGCAGTTGATCGTCTAGAAAAACTTTATCCGATCAAAGTAATCATATTATATTGGAGTGTCCGGAAAATAATGCAGGATTTTAAGTTTTATTTTAAAAAAATCTGTTTACTGCATTATTCATTTGTATGGATGTCAACAAAGACAATGTTTGTTTACCTCTGTAGCATTTTGCTACTTGGTAATTCAGTCTTTCCTACGATGTCACATCTTGAATTTCGTGCAATTTTCTTTTATGAGTTTTACTCAGCCGATGCAGAGCCCAGACGACAATAAACATTAACCAAGTTGGGCCACAGTAGTGTTAATGAGTGCACCGTTCAAAGGTGGTTTAAAAAGTTTCAGGAGGAAGACTTCAGCCTTGGAGATAAAGAAGGTCGTGGAAGGCCTTCCTCCCTTGATGACAAAATTCTGCGATCTTAGCTAGAAGAAACCCCCAGAATCTCGAGAACTTGCAGAGAACCTTGAAGTTAGCATATTGACCGTCCATGACCACCTCAAGGCGATTGGAAAAGTGAAAGAGCTCAAAATTTGGGTTCCATACGCAATAAATGACTGCCAAAAAAATCAGTGCTATGAAGTTTGAGCTGCACTTCTTTGCCAAAACAAAAATTATCCTTTTCTGGCCAAAATTGTTACGTGTGATGAAAAATGGATTCTCTACGATAATAGTAGACGTTCTGGACAGTGTCTCGACTAGAGATGTGGGGTGGAAAATTTTCCTCGGAAAATTTTCAGCTAAGTTTTTCCGGAAAATTTTCCTTTTACAAAAGGCAGTTTTTTGGTAAATTTGTTCAAGGACATATATGAGCTAACCATATTCTGTTATATGAGCTAATTTCTGGACCATTTAAACAAAAACTACTGGTTATAATTCAACTTTTTATAATCTAATGTGATTATGTTTTACCTAACAATTGTCATATTGCTTATGTAACAACCCATAAAAAGGCAATTCACCCTAGTTCATTATAAAAGAGCACTCACAGAAAATAAATCACTCATTTCTCTTAATATTTGACAAACAAGGTTGTAGCGGAAACCAGAAAAAACTCAACCACTCTGTACTAGCTGCAACAGTTTTAAGAAAATTCACCTCACGTAAACAACGCTAGATTGGAATTTAAAAATACAAATAAATAAGTAAAAACAAATCATACAGCTCTTTGTCAGGAATAATGGTTAACCAGAAAAAAAAAACAAATGTGTGGACTTCTACATTTTGTAGAAGTCCATGAAAGACAACAAAATTATAGGTAAATGCAAATATTGTGATGCAAATAAATTGAAAGATTAACACAAGGCAAAGCTCCTATCACTTTCACAAAATCTTCATTTGATGACAATGTCATCCTCTCAAATTCTGCTTCTTCTTCTGAGCAGAGAGAGAAAAAAGTTATTTTTTGAGAAAAAAAAGAAGTTTAGTTGCCCAACTATATTGGGTTACATTCCACACAATGTACTTATCAACCAGTAGGCATAAGAACTAAAGTTAAAAAGTTAAATATATTAAAAAAAAATATGCAAATCGATCAAACAACCAACTAATTAAAGAAAAACTAAAACTAAAAATATAGCAATGAAAATATTTGTAAAAATGTTTAAAACATAAATTAATAATACAAATAAAATTGAAGGAACACACATTCTCGAATTCTTCATTTAATTTAATAAAATTGTAGTGTTCCGAAGTTAGATGCTTGTAAAATTGCGATCAAAATCATATATTATATTTATTTTTTTCCCATAAATTCTTGAATGTATTATTCAAAAGGTCACTACATTCTATTGAAAAAACGTTCTAAAGTAATTTTCGATTGGGCGATGTCAATCGGAGAAATAAATGCTTCAAAATTGTTAGTTTTGTTCATTTCAACTGGGTTTTGTCACCGTTTACCTATCGTTTTAATTGCATTTAATAGGGCGAATGTAGAGAATGCGGGGGAGTCATTTCCGTTTAGGATACATTTGTGGTGCCTTAAACTTCCTCCTCTTGGAGATTCTATTCCTTTACTAATGCCAGTAGGGATATGAACAGAACCGCCTTAAGAAGACGCAGTTCCTGCGAGTTTATTAAATGTGTCAGTGTCATTAATACAAAAATTTATTTTATGTTTTTGTAGAGAAGAGAAGTATGCAGTTACATTAAAATACATTTTGTTTCTATTTTGGATAGGTATATTTATACATCAATTTAGCAAATAAAATATTTTTTCCAATATATTATTTTTTAATTAATTACTGAAATATTATATATGCATAAGAGTTTTTAAATAATTATTTTTATTTAACTTTTCAGCTATATACATGATTAAAAACTTATAAATCACATTTATATCCTTTGTTCATTAAAATTCTGCTTATAATTTTAGTTGGAAGGGGGAAAACTCAAAAGGGTATCCTATCCATAATATAATATAGTTGATAAAAATACTCCAGTGATGCTTACTCGTAGTCTCCGCGAACATTTAGTGGCTAGGAAAATTTTCCGATTCAAAATTTTTGGGAAAACCCACATCTTTAGGCTCGACAAAGGCAAAGCTGCAAAACATAAGCCTTATTAACTTATCAAAAAAAGGTTATGTTTACGGCAAGGGGGCTTCATTTGGTTTGATACACTATAACTTCTTAAATGGCGAAAACATCAATTCTGAATCGTATTGTAACCTAATGAAAGCTATACGTCAGAAATTGGCAATCAAGAAGCTGTCCTTGGTCAATAGGAAAGGGATTTATTTTGTTGCATGACGCCCGACCAGATGTCTCACTTGTAAGTAACATCATAAAAATTGTCGGAGCTTGGATATGAAATTTTGCCACATACTCTTCAGACCTCTTGCCTACCAACTACCATTTTTTTAGACACCTAGACCACTACTTACAATATAAAATATTTAAGCACAGAATTAGGTAATGTGTTTCTTGACTTTATAAATTCTAGGCATTCTGATTTCTATTCAGATGGTATTAAAAAGTTACCAACATGTTGGCAGAAATTTATTTTGATAAAGAATAGAGTTAGAAAGTCTTTTTTTATTTTAATATCAAAATCCTGCATTATTTTCTGGACAACCCAATAATAAGTGAAATATAAACTTGTATTATCTACTGCTGAGTAAATCATTAAGCAGGAAGGGTTGCTTATGTAATAACATTTTCATAACTTCAATAATACATTGGCAAAATAAATAATCTATGACATAAACACAAAATTGGGAATTACCAGAAACCCTCTTCTTCCCAGTTGGTGATTTCTCGTGTTCATTCGACTCTGGAGGGACTTGGAGATGTAGGAGGTCGACGAGCTTACTTCGCACCCTGCATCTATCTTCCTCAGTCAAAAATGGAAGGTTTTTAAACCTAGGATCAAGAGCAGATGACAATTCTAATACTTCATTCACATTTTCATTTCGGTATCTGAAACAATTAGTTTTATCAATGAAAGAACCTAGAATAGAATATAGACATATTAATTAAAACAATTTACTTTTTTAAATAACAATATACGAAAGAGGCACTCCCCCCCCCTCTGGGAGCGGAGTCAAACACAGCTTTGCTTTAATAACAATAAGGATAAGCAAATAAGGATTTTTGCCTTTAATAACACCCTAGTGTCTAACATCCTGCAAAATTTCAAGTCTCTAGTTTTTCGGAAAGTGCCTAATAATTTTGATGAATGAGTTGTATAAATTCCGATTTTCCATTGCCTATATCTCAGAAACTCTTCAATGTAGAATTACGAAACTTCCCAATTGTACTCACATCCATTCGTATAATAACTGTGTAAAATTTCAAAAATTTATCTTTAACTGGTTCAAAGTTATTTAAGGTAAAAATTGGCTCTAATGCTTTGTGTAATATACACACAGTGTGCCTAGGCTGGAACTTGGTCTGGCGCACTACCGTGCACCTAGATATATTAATACAAAAAGTCTGTCACGCAGGAGCTGCATAACTAAGCACTTTCCTCACAATTTGGGTAGTATAGACTGCTTTCCAGAATAATTTGCTTAAAATATCCTTTTATAAAAATAAAATTAAAACATGAATAGTTCTCTTTTAATTTTGTAATGAGTATGTGTTCAATTATTAATTTTGTAATTAATTTGCTTCCTGAGTTATGTTTACACATGGCACCTACTACACTACTTCATTAATACAAAAAAATTCATATTTTCGCCTTTTGATCTGATGCAGGATACAGTCTCTTTAGTGGTAGAAAGCGCTCCTTGCGGCGGCCTTGTGAACCTAAGCCTGGCGGGCTGTTCTATTGAAATATATTACAAAGTAAACCCCCCTTTCCGATAGACCAATTTAGATCATTTTTACAGAACGTCAGCAGAAATTACGACCGGTATGAGTATATTTGTAATTTGGGTCCGGAGTAAACCCCCCTCCTAATGAACCGATTTTGTTTATTTTTACAACACATATTTACCTGAAGATTACCACTACAAATACCGAGTTTCGTCGAAATATAACAAAAATCACAGCTGATAGTGGCGAATTGGTATTGTGGGTCCGGAGTAAACCCCCCCCCCCTCCTAATGAACCGATTTAGTTTATTTTTACATCTCACTTTTCTCTCTATATTACCACTACGAATACCAAGTTTTGTTGAAATATAACAAATATTACGGCTGGCATGGTCAAATTAGTGTTTTGGGTTCGGGGTAAACCCCCCCCCCCCCTTCCGGACCGATTTTGGTGGTTAACGAACTCGTTCAACCGTTTGCTAATTGAACGCTATATACCACGTTTCGTGAAGAAAAAACGAAAACTCTGGCCACTATCGTGTTAACAGACACACATATATATATATATAAATTTAACGGGGGTCATTTTCGGTGTCTACTAGGTAGGATCGATAAAGATTTGAAGAAATTTTGCAAAAATTCCATCATGAGTGCAACCTCAATAGCTACTTTCCTTCGGAGGAAAGTGCTAAAAAAAAAAAATAATAATAAAAATAAAAAAAATAAAAATAAAAAATAAATAAAAAAAAAATCCAATTTTTTTATTATCTTTACACATATATAGCTTAAAAAAAAGAACAAAAAAAGCATATTCATTAAATAGAAATATTTACTTCTCTAAAAGGAACTCGGCAACATCAGACTTCAGTACTTGAGCAAAGTGGGAGTCTGCACCAGTCCTTTCAAGGTGGACATTAAGAAGTTGGCACATTATAGGTTTTAAAATTGAGATTAAGGGACTTTTTTCTTCGACTAGAGTAGCAATGGTGACCTGCAATGTATATCAAAGAACATGAAACAAATGTATACACAGGAAAATATGTATTACAATACATAACATATATGTATTCTAATAAGTGTAAGTATTCATTGCACCTAACAGAAATTTTCATTAAAATCTTTTCTAATATCAAAATATAAACTGTGCCATCTAAGCATGTTTACATATAAAAAGCAGTTGCTATTGGGAAAACTAAAAATAAAAACTCCGAATAATTCGCTTTCAAAGGAATAAAATCAACACGTGAAAAACTTCAAACTCTGAATTTAAGCCTGTATCTTATTTTATATGGAATTTATTAGGATTTCAAACAGGGTGTCTACTACTTTCGTGAAAGCCAATTTTGTGACTGGAAGTGCAAATTTCGTCTCCCATTAAAAAGAAAATAATTTCACTTAAAAAGAGAAAGCCTTAAGTTTTAACTTAAAATTATTTGTAACTTAAACGGATTATCGTGATATCTATAAACTCACAATTTTACATAATTTTAAAACAATAAATGAATAAATAAATAAATGTACATCATATCGTCCCTGCCAAGTCAAACTATCGAATAAGCAAAATCTCAGTTTTAGATTCGGGACTTGGATTGCGGGCGAAACGGCTTGTCAAAAATTGTTACAACTCTAACCCCTTTATAGAATAGCCTTTAATGCCTTAAATAAAATATCGAATAAGACCATTTAAGCTTATTAAAAGAATTACTATTAATTATTATTATTAGCTTTGTAATTAAGATAATAGAACTGAAATGTGTTTAAAATATATGATATGGTAAATTTTTGATTTAATTTTACAATTATGTATTAAAAAGCTTTAATATATAAAAATACCTAAAATTAGTCAAAAGCGGCCTTCAGTTTTAAATTATTTTAAAGATTGGCACTATATGGCTGTTAAAACACCGGCTAAACACCACTTGGTCTCGTACAACGGAACTGCAACCGCGGGCCAACAGTTTCATGTGACTGGTTTGAATTCGTCAAAAACCAGTTGCGTCGTGTGCGCAACTGGTTTCCAAATGGAGATGCAAAATAGTCTCACCGTGTGCCCTGGGCCTAAAGTGTACTCAATTTTGACATTTAAGGCTCCATGACAATCTCTGAATATGAATAGATTTAAATTTTAACGTCTATTATTTTTTTATATTTTTTTTCGTTTTTTTATTATTAACTAAGAAGTTTAGGACAGGTTTCCACCCTTTTCTAGCCAGAATAGGGCTGATACCTTCTCTTTTTTTCTGAAGAAAAACCGCCACCTCATAGTGGGAACCGAACCCATGACCCCTGGCACGGAGTGTTAACTGCTCACGCCTTAACAATCACGACCACCGGGCCTCCGAATATGAATAAAGAACAACAATTTTTTTTTTTAATATGACTTAAGAACAATAAAAATATATCGTCACTCAAATTTCACAACCGCATGTCAATTTTCCTAACTTTTCAGGAGAGCAATAAAACTGTAATGATCTGTAACTTGGAAAAATGCACTTCGTCTAAGATGCGATGCATAAAACCAATAATAATAATAACTTGCAACTTATTATTAACTTAATTTGAAACTTGTCTGAATAACCTGAAATAGATGAGAGAGATTACGTGGTTACGCGGAAGTAATAGTAAATTTTAGCGCGTTCTTTTGTTTTTTAAAAAAATTCATTACCATTATGTCTGGGAGAAAATAAGGATTCTAAAGATACCAATAAGTCAATTTCGCTAAAAATCGACATACGCGGTTGTGAAATTTAAACGACGATATGTAAATAATAGATGTATTAAAAGCAATCATTTTTGGAAGTCTTATTCTTTTCTTCGCAGCATCAGAGATTAGGGGGAGAGGGGTGTCATTGAGCCACGGGGCAATTGAACCAGTCTACTTAAAAAATTGAAAACGTTAAAAAAAAAATAAATCATCCTCCTAAAATTAGACTCTAATATATTAAACCCCGATTCCCAAAATTTGGAACCATTGTGGAAAATACATTTTGGAAAAAGGGGTCTCCCGTGGTCAAGTGGCTAGCGCGCTAGATTCATAAGCGGGAGATGGTGGGTTCGATCCCCACCAGCGCCAGAAATTTTCTCATCCCAGGGCTCGCTGAGAAAATTCCTGGTTGCACCCTGGATCTCGGCGCTATTGGCCAAGAATTATGTCGATGCGCCGAAAAAAAAAATTATAAAAAACCTTGTAATAGTTTCATATACTCATACTGTATAATTCCCAACTTCATTATTAATAAAATAATATTGTATTATTTTTTCATTTACTAATAATTACAATAAAGTCATAAGGGGTCATTTGAATCATCAATCCCGGGGGCAGTTGAGCCACAGAGAGCATTGGACATGCGCGCATCTTTCCTTTAAGTTAAAAATGTCTTTAAAATAGTATCAACCTATTAACAAGTCCGACTCGCAGGAACTGCGTCATCATAGCGCGGATCCGTCCTTATTCCTAGTATAATTTGGAAAGATTAAAATAGAAACACCAGAAAGGCCCCCACATAAAGGCAGTTGATAAGTCACAAGGTCTTCGAATCTCTCTCTTAGAAAGCTACTTTTCTAACAATAAATTCTTTTAGCGCGGTTACTCCCTATCTCCGTAGGGAGAACCCGCTTATGAGGTTGACCTCACGACGCAATCCAGAAGTGCCGACTAGAAACTTTCACGTTTCAGACCCTATAGATCACGAAAATATAGGTGGCCCAAATTTGTATATATATATGTATATATTTATATATACGCTTGTCTGTTTGCTCTCTAGCAAGCTCAAAAATGGTTCGATTTTGATGAAATTTGGTACAAAAATCTGTCGTCTCATTTGAAAGGTCAAGTTCGTTAACCAGCAGAATCCGCCCACTGGAAGATAGTGTTTGGGGCGAAATTCGCGCAAAAAAAAATCGGAACGCTTACGTTTTTGAGTTCATATGCTTGCAGGTACTTGTTTTATAGGTTTCTTAACATAGGAAATCGAATGAAACCATTTTCAAGGCGATATCTCTAACCGTTCCTGAGAAAAGTAGAATCAATATTTTTGGACGTCATTATTTTTTTGTGGGTACTTAGAATCGCGGGATTCAATTGAAATACCAGGTCATTCAAAAAGTCCTGTCGTTTTTTTTGGGGAAATTATAAATAAATAAATATTTTCAAATAATCACCTTTATTCATCAAAATATCCACCGTTACAGTCGGTAACCTTCTCCCAACGAGATGGTAAAGCCCAAATTCCTTCCTTAAAAAACTGTTGATTTTTACTGCAAAAATAAGTGGTCAGTTCGTGAATTAGGTTGTCACGGTCTTGAAAACATTTCTGTCTCAGATTGTTGTCGAGATCTCTGAATAGGTGATAATCAGTGGGTGACAGGTCAGGGGAATATGGTGGGTGAGGCAAAACTTCCCAGCCTATTTCTGTCAATTTTTGACAGAAATTTGAAAAATTGACAGAAATTTGAAAAATTGACAGAAATAGGCTGGGAAGTTTTGCCTCACCCACCATATTCCCCTGACCTGTCACCCACTGATTATCACCTATTCAGAGATCTCGACAACAATCTGAGACAGAAATGTTTTCAAGACCGTGACAACCTAATTCACGAACTGACCACTTATTTTTGCAGTAAAAATCAACAGTTTTTTAAGGAAGGAATTTGGGCTTTACCATCTCGTTGGGAGAAGGTTACCGACTGTAACGGTGGATATTTTGATGAATAAAGGTGATTATTTGAAAATATTTATTTATTTATAATTTCCCCCAAAAAAACGACAGGACTTTTTGAATGACCTGGTATTTTCTACATCTTGGAAATTAATCCCAACTAAGATGTTTAAATTTTGGTTATATTTGGAGTTAAGGAAGTATGCGGAAAAAAAAAATTTTATTATTAGACATGAAAAGTTTTCGGATCTTCATACATTTTTCGTAAATATCTCGATAACGGTTGGGAAATCGTAGTAAGTGGAAGGCAACCATCCGAATGCTTACTAAATTCTCTACAAAAATGATTCTGAAGCAATATTCGATGGGGCAATCTCAATCAGAGATATAAACCCTTAAAACTTAAAAAGTGTTTGTTTTGTTGTTTTGAAAGGGGGTTTCTCTTTGTTTATCTCACTTTTTAATTGTTTTTTTTTGTTTTAAATTGCATTTATCAGTAAAATTAGTATTGTAGTAAAATAATCTAAGAAACGGTAAAAGGTATAGGTAATAAGTCTGTAGTGGCTGTGGTAATCAAGATGGCTGTGGCTAATCGTTGGCTGTTTTGAATTCTCCTATCTATATAACCTTCCTCATAGCCTCCAACTGAAGTTATCGTTATTTCTTATTTTATAGAAAGATTTAACCCAGACAGAATGGAATTTTATTCGCCTTGAAGCACATATTTACAGTTGATTATAACAGTAAAACGATTTTGCTAGTAAAACAAGATACTTAAAATTATTTAAAATTAAGACATCGAATTTTTGGATGTTTAAAATAGAGCCTTCTCAGCAGTAGTCGAAGAGTAAGTACGTTGTCAGTATATAATTGTATTGACTTATACAGATTAAGAATTATCCGCATCTGTGTAAGTTGGCTACTGTCAGTTTCCTGTGATTTGTGATGATAATCTATTCCATTTTTTCGAGATTTACGTAACCGCGCTAAGATGACGCAGTTCCTGCGAGTCGGACGTTTTCTTATTTTACTTAACCTGTTTTATTGTCAAATACATTATCCAACTATAAGCAATTAAAAAATAACAAGGAATAAATACGTACAAAATGAACCGTTCGAATAAACGAAATCAATTGCAGAATGCAATATGGCGTCGTGTTACATGAAAAAAACTTGGTAAAAATGAAATAAAAATTTAGCCATTGACCTTAAACTTATTGTCTTGTGGTTATTAGGGTCTGTGATGCAAAAAATGCAAACACAATGATGAAAAAAACCTAGAAACTAGACGCTGTTTTTTCGAGGCATTCTGTCCCACCGACTTGCGTGGTGTCAAACATTACGGTTCGAGAGCGAAAGTGTAAATTTTATTACAACCTACTTTCTCGATAAAGACACTGATGCCCGAGGTTGAGTGTTAACGGCAAAAATAATGGAACTTATTCTCAGAAATGTCAGTGATCCAAGAGGTTAACCTCATAAGCGGGGTTCCTCCCTAGGGAAGCAGGAAACTCGCTTATGAGGTTGACATGATGACGCAATCCGGAAATGGCGACACAAAAATTTCACGTTTCAGATTCCATAGATCACGAATATGACGGTTGTTGAAATTTGTATGTATGTATATATATATATATATATATATATATATATATATATATATATTCTCTTTTTCCTCTCCCACCGGCTCAATAATGGTCTGATTTTGATGAAATTTTGTACAATTATAGTTCGTCTAATTTGAAAGGTCAAGTTCGTTAACCAGCAGAATCCGTCCACCGGAACATGGTACTGCACAACTGTGGAATTCCTACCAACTTACAGTGTCACGAGTATATTGGGTAAGAAATCAAAAATCGTATTTTTGCCTAGACTAGGGTTATTATTTTTTTCTGTATTATAAGACAGTGACCCTATTTTTCCAATATATTCGTCTGTGGCAGAAGGTCAATTTTATAAAAACACACTTTCTTTCTTCTGTACTCTTTTATTAGGCTCTACATGTTTCACGTCGCTGTGACGCCTCTTCAGGAGCACTTAATCTAAATAAAATAAAATATGGTTACAGCCTATCCATTAGAGAACCTTCCGCAGGTAGGGCCACGTCTGGACTGATAAGATCGATCATGTCTACTGGGTATCAGCTGTTTAAAATCGATAGTTTTAGGGTAAATGTCGATTTTCCAAAAGAAGTTTTTGTCATTTTATAAAATTTTTTAAGTCGTCTTGTTTATTAAATTAAAAAATATTTTATCCAGGTATTTAATATCTGTTTTTTTGTTGATGGCCTTTTTCCTATTTTTAATTATGTGTATATTTTCCTTAATTTTTCTTTTTATGGTTTTTTTTTTCTTTATCTAATATCTTTACCGTGTCAAAATTAAATGTGTGGCTATATTGTATCGCATGATTCACCAATGCAGTCTTGTTGTCTTTCTCGTCAAGGTTTTTGGCATGTTGTTTGATTCTCCATAAAAAGAAAAATTAAGGAAAATATATATTTCAAAACCTTCATCAGAAAGTTTAATGTTTATACTCAGACAATCTTCGTATTTTGTTTCGAATTTCCCTGAAAACCTGTAACAGCGGTCTCAATTTTGTTAAATATCCAGGCAAAACAATCTCAATCAATTTTCTTATATTATCCTTAACTTTATCTGAACATTCAGATAAATTATATTCTTGCACGATTCTATCAAATAAAGCATCGTATCTAGTGTTTGGTTCATTACTGCGCCAGACGTCGTAAAGATTTCATTGGTTATGAAATCTAAAACCACAAAATCTCTGTGAGAAGCAGTCAAAAGCAGGTAAACTAGGTATCAAAATAATCGTGAAGCAATGTACTATTTATGGTTGAAGTATGAAAAAACCATTATTTTACGTTTTTTCTTAAATCATTTCCAAAGTTGAAAAAATGATGAGAATTTCTTAAATATTTAAAATACTAGAACTTCTCCATTTTTGCACTGTTGGCCAAGATTAGTCAATCAACAATTCACTTAGGACTGACACTTGAACATGTTAAAAGAAGAATGTAAATGTTCAAATAATAACATTGGAACAGCCAAAGTAAATATTTACTAACCGAACCAGTTTTAATATTTTCATTAGTACCAACAATTCAAGTTAAGCCTTAGCTTTTAGTCTTTGTATTTATATTCTAATTTTGATGTTTTCTTTCTGTTCTAAGGTTCTAATTTTAATATTGATCATCAAAAAATTGTTTTTCAAATTTTTGAACACTGCTCGTGACACTGTGCAACTGGAGGATCATCAATAGTATTTTCTATACTTAACTTTAAGGCAGGTATCATCACATGAGCCCTAGCTAATACCTGCGAGTTTTCACTCCACCCGATTGTACACAGTTTTAGTGAAAAAACATTAATTCCAGAAACTTCGCCGACTTTAGCTCTATGATGGGAAATTTTTGAATAGGAAAATTTCGTGACATGGCTTCCAAATTAGTGACTTTTTCGTGATTTTCGTGCCCTATTTTTTATTTCGTGACATTTTCGTGACTTTTTCGTGCAGTAGGCACCCTGTCGAATGGTCAACTTCTCATTATCACGATTTCTCATTTTTGAGATTACGAAATAGGTATATGAATGCAAACTGAGATATACTGCAACATGGACATATTTCAAGATACCATTTATTTTCTTGAATGCCTGCACAACACAGCAAAAGAGGGTATGAGGGCTAAAGAATGCCTTCTTTAGACCGCGGTGATTTGACCTCAGTAGGTGATTCATACATTAGGATACTTATTAGGCTTTTGAACACCTTAACACGACCGGGACCAGGTCAGTTAAGCCGAAAATTCCCTTTTAAATAGTGTTTAAGGCTATTGGTATAATAAATAAAATATGCTTAAATATATTTGAATATTCTGTAATTTTGACTCACCAGAATAAACCCTACCGTAACACTGCAATGCACTTAACATGAAGTAAAAAGCCACATCATTTAAAGGGGAAAAAAAACACTGATTTATTGATTTCCATTAGTGAAATATACACTAATGACTTTTAAAATAACAGAATATAAGAGTCAAAAAAATCAGACATTTTCTTTTGATTGGTAATGTCAAGTGTTTCATAGATTCCTAAATCATGCTACTTCCTCACAAACATCATGCCAACTGTCGTAGACTAATTTTGTTGCTTGATGTAAGCTGCTATCAACGCCTTAGTCGTTTGGCTTGAGAAGGATGACAAGGGGACATGATGCTTGGTTGTGTGTCGAGCTGTTTAACAAGTATTTTTGCGTTTACACAAAAAGCCCTGGGGAAAGGTCCCCAACTCAACTTTTTGGATTTTTCCCTTTATTTTTAGGTTCTCCTAACTGAGATGTTCATTTGATACCCCCATGACGGGTTTCATAAGGAATACTGGATTTCCTGGGAGTGGAGTCAAACACTAAGGCAGGAACTTGGTTTGGCGCAATTTCGTGCGCCTAGATAAGCGGATTTTCCTTCTTACAGGGAGGGACAAAACACAAAAAATTGTATAACTGCTTTCATTCTTCTTAATAATTTACTTAATTGACCTAATTTATAAAATTTACCTTAAATGGAGATAAAATATTAACAACATCGTCAAGGATACCCCAATCAGAATTAGAAAGTTCCAAACTACTGGTAGGGCATATAGTTCCACTGAGACAATCAAGAATAGAAGCAAGGACTCCTCTTCTCGCTTGCATTTGTTCAAGCATTGTAAGAGTAGACATCCAGCTAGCTTTGTTATCCATTACTATTGGGTTTTCTTCCAACTATACAAAAAGAAGAGAGTAACATTATATTATTTATAGAATCATAGAACCAATGACAAAAAAAAGTTTATTAAATGAGTAATGCACATATTAAATAAGTCTTCTGAAATACACTTCTTTATGCACGGTGTATCGCAAGTAGAAGACAATATTCAAGAGGGAGAAACTAGATAAAAAATGTAGTTAAATGGTACCAACCACACGTTTCTATCTGTTTTTGTACCAGACATATGCCATTGTAAAGGCTATTTAGAAAACGTTGTGTTTCTTGTAGAAAAACCTTTTTACACTTTATTTTCCAACGTTACATTTCTTCTTTTAAATCAGCATTAAATCTGCTTTAAGGATAATGCATTTTTAATGTTCACAAGTGTCTTTTTTAAACTGTAATAACTGTTCGAAAATTTGATATTTATAAAAAAGAATAGTTAGCACCAAATCTTCGAATCACTACTCCTCAAAAAAAAAATCTGGAAACTGCTGAATCTCACAAAAACAAAACTAATATCATGTTTATTTTTGAGATCTTATACAAAAAAATAAATGAAAATTATTCTTGATGAAATTTATATTTAATGATTACAGTAAGCTTCAAATTAAAAAAATTACAATTTCAAGAGAAAGAAATCTTTCTCTCTTCTTAAGAATATAGATGGGCACTGAAGTCTCAAGGCCATTCCTAGAGTGTAGCATAGATTATATTGGCCGAAAAGCTATTTTTGTTTTACAGAATGCCCCAAAACTCCTTAATTTTAAATGTATTAATAGTAACATCAATGTTAATACCTTACAATAGAACATCAAAAGCATTAACATTAGAATGAGATTTTTGGTGCATCAGTTTTTCCTGAATATTCTAAATCAACACATCATATTTAAAATTAATTTTTCATGTTGTACTTACCTGGAGAAGATTATCTTGAAGCCTGAGTTCAGCTGAAGCAGTGGAATTCCTGGAAACATGAGCAATAAAAGCTCGACATTTTTTAAGAACTTCATCAACTTCTTTTCTTTCAAAAACAAATTTTGAGCAAATAGTCTAAAATAATAAATATAAATTAAAAATAGTTTTCAGAAATAGAAATAACTGGTATTTTGTCAAATATATATACAAATTAAATAAATAAAGGTATTCTTGACCACGCTGCACGTTACGAGCTAGTGTGATCAGCATTATGCTTCTGCAGCCTAATATTCGTCTTTGCAGGTAAAAAAAAAAAAGTTGAGTTAACACTTCCATTTTAAATAATAAATCCAATCCACTCATTTTTAATTTCAGGAGTACTTTAGGATAGATGTACATTTTACTGTTTAAAATGTGCAATTTAGATTTTTGTATATGCTATACTTGCCAAGTATAGCATAATGTACTTGGACAAGGCTGGAATTTCTGGAATTTTAAAAATGTTTTTTCTTCAGAAACTCTTGCTTTCTGAATCCATATAGATTTATCTTAAAAACAATCCATGATAAGATTAACAAAGAAACACCACCTACTCTAACATTTTCGATACACTAAATACAAAAGTTTTACAATGCTACTTAACAGAAAGACGCATAAGGCAAGTTACTGGGTGTTCAGACAAATCCATTCCCGGCATATCAACTGCCAGTAAAGCAGACTACACAGGTTCAGGCAGGCCTGTCAGTTAGACCTCAACAGTCCGCCGGAAAGCCGGTCGCCTGAACATGTGTATATTCTGCAGGGTCTGCCAGTTAAGACTGTTCAGGCGGCTGGAATATGTACACGTTCCGATGACCGGCTTTAAAGTGGACTGTTCAGGTCTAACTGACAGGCTTGCCTGAACGTGTGTAGCCTGCTTAACAAACCCCAGGGCTCAGTTGTTCTTTAGCAGTGACATATTAAAGTGCGTACTATGGCATGTAGTGAGGTAAGGGCAGTTTTGAGGTATATTTTTCTGCGTGCTTTAAGCATATATCAATGTTTAGAAGAAATAAAGCTTACAATGAATAATGACAGTCAACATCATACGATTATATTCAGACTTTGAAAGGGAGGAATTTCACTATGGAGGAGGCTGAGAGAAGTAAGGCCATGAGCGATGGTATCAGAAAAAAAAACCTTTCTACTGTGAGGAAAATGCTTGATGAAGATCAGCGAGTAAGGTATCAAGAGATAGAGAGGAGGTTTTACCTTCATGCACCAACAATTCTGAGAGAGCATTTAAAGTTATAGGAAGGAAAGGCAGGTAAAGGAGGTTAAAGGAAGGAGGTAAAGGAGGAAAGGGGGAGTATTCTCCTAGCAAACGATTGAACGAGTTCATTAACCAGCAAAATCGGTCCATCTGGAAGGGGGGTTTACTCTATACCCAAAGTAGTTATTTGCCCATACAGTAGTTATTTGCGCAATTTATTTTTTATTGCAACAAAACTCGGTATTTTTTGAGGTAACTGTGTTGTAAAAATAAACTAAATCGGTACATTAGGAGGGAGGGTTTACTCTGGCCTCAAATTACCAATTTGCGACTACCAGTCGTAATTTTTGTTATATTTCAATGAAATTTGGTATTCATTGTGATCATCTACAGGGTAAAATATCTTGTAAAAAAATTAAATCGGTTCATTAGAAGGGGGGTTTACTCCAGACCCAAATTACTAATTTTCTCATAGCGATCGTTCTTTCTCACAAATTGTAACAATACAGGGTATACGTCGTGAGTATCTAAAGATAAAGATGTTTTTCAAAAATAAACTTAAGGGCCATTCCATGTCAATTCAACCAATGAAAGTACTGTTTACAACCTGACCCTCTTAGATTTGTTTGAAATTTTGAATCCTAATAGCTCTAACAGCTCCTTGAATGGTACAATTTTTTAAAAAAAATTATCTGTTTCCGTTTTTTTAGTATTAATTTTCAAAGTATTGAAAAACCACCTTTTTTTGGTCAACTGGAAAATGTTCTGTTTGAAAAAAAAAATCCAATTTTCATCAGAGATGCTTATTGCTGAATTTACAATACAAATATCCATCACTCACCATATTTTTACCAACTATGCAGTGACAATTATAAAGTCAAAATTGTGTTATAATATGATCCCATTCCCATCCCATAATGAAACTAACAGCAAATGTAGTCAATGAACTGAAGATTCAAATATATTTTTTTCAGAATTTTAAAAGTACAGTTTTTCAAAAACCGTTACGTACAATTTTTAGAATTTTTTTTTGAAAAGTAAAATTTGTAATAAGTTGGTCTTGTTGTATATCGAATTAAAGTCCATTTAATTAGCTAAACAATGAGACTATGCTGACGGTTCTAGCTAAAATAGAACTCAATTTACCAAGCAATTAACATTTACCAGTTGACCAAAAAAAGTCGGTTTTTCAATACTTTGAAAATTAATGCTAAAAAAACGGAAACAGATAATTTAAAAAAAAAATTGTTTTTGGTTATTTTTTGTTAGAGTAATCAACCTACCAAATTTTATCAAAATCCAAGAAGGTCGGGTTGTGACCCTTGTTGATTTGACATGGAATGACCCTTAATTGATTCATTAGAAGTTGGGGTATATATATGTTCATTACAAATACAAAAGAGAAAAACTATTCGTGCTGTTTATATAATAAAATTGTAACGGATCGCTGTCTGTACTTCGAATATCTTAGTATTCGAATACTACTTCGAATAGAAAAATATGTTGTAAAAATAAACTAAATCGGTTCATTAGTAGGGGGGGGGGGGTTGCTCTAGACCCAAATTACCAATTTGGCACTACCAGCCAACACTTATGTTTCGCGACAACAATTAAATTATGTTTCATGAGGGAAATTTCAGTGAAGTATGTTGGTAGCAGTGAGGGTCAGCTTTATGTGGCTCTGTCACGTGTTATCCTAGCAGCGTGATCCCCGATGGCTATACGTCTAATATCGTGTATAGAGCATTACTGTTAAGACAATTTTTTTTTAAATACCCAAACAACAGTGTTCATAATCCCCCAAAAAAACAAAAGATATACCCAAAAAATGCTGCCCTATGTAATTATTCCATGTGGACGAAGTTGCGGGCACAGCTTATATATATATATATATATATATATATATATATATATATATATATATATAAATCACATGTCTGTCTGTTTGTCCTTTTATCTATTTGTTCCTTATACAAATCTACACATTTTGACCGATTTTGACCAAACTTGGCACAAAGGTAGGTCTTGATACGGGAAATCTCCGAGGGTAGGTCAAAATAGTCAAATTTCAAAATTTGGTCAAAAGTTTTGTTCAAGAAAAATTGGCTACACTGAACTGGTCATTTTGAATCGACAGCCATTTTGAATAATGTCTCAAATTTATTTGTTGATGTTCCTGATAATTAGAATAACTCGAACTCATTGATGACTTTACAGCATTATATAATCATGTAATGCAGTTTATTTCAATTTTATAGCAACAGTCACCTAAGGAGTGCTGGCCTTTCTTTGATAAGAGCTATCTATTCGCAGGCTGTGCTGGTGGCCTCTGTCGGTTTTTTTCTGTACTCCTGTGGTGCTGGCCACTGTTGGCTGTTTCGCAAACTACATCTAGACAGATATAAACAAATTCACACCATTTGACTGATTTTGACGTAACTTGCTATACCAGTAGATTTTGATATTAAAAAGGAAAAAAACAAAAAAAAAAAACATATGCTTTTAAATATATCAAAACTAACAAAACTTGATCCCTAATACATTTTTTTTTATTACCTATATTTTTCTTGGCTACAATTTTACTACCTATATTTTGGCTAAAATTTTTATTTACCTATATTAAATCTCTAAAATATTTCTTGAAGCAAATAAAGAAATTATATAAATTAAAGTATCTATTGTAAAATGTATAATTTTCTAGTCATGTCTTCAAACAATTCATTTTCGTAATATAATTTACCAATTGTGTTTTACTAGTTTCAGGGCTTACAAAAGCCTTTGACCTATAATAATTTATATATATATATATATATATATATATATATATATATATATATATATATATAAATTATTATAGGTCAAAGGCTTTTGTAAGCCCTGAAACTAGTAAAACACAATTGGTAAATTATATTACGAAAATGAATTGTTTGAAGACATGACTAGAAAATTATACATTTTACAATAGATACTTTAATTTATATAATTTCTTTATTTGCTTCAAGAAATATTTTAGAGATTTAATATAGGTAAATAAAAATTTTAGCCAAAATATAGGTAGTAAAATTGTAGCCAAGAAAAATATAGGTAATAAAAAAAAATGTATTAGGGATCAAGTTTTGTTAGTTTTGATATATTTAAAAGCATATGTTTTTTTTTTGTTTTTTTCCTTTTTAATATAATAAACTGTCTATGCACTATAAAATATATTCCTACCTTAACAAAATATAATGGGGTGGCAATAGCTTAGTGGGGAAGAAGCCTAATAATTAACTTGCTCGAAAAAAGCCCCCCAAATTATTCAACTAGAAATAGCAATTACAACAAAAACATACTTACTTGAAGTAAATGACTAAAGCAAGGTATAAGCGTGTAACCCCTCAATTCGAGTGATTGATAAACTTCTTCTCGATCTGAAGCAATCACAATAGCTCTCACTTTATCTGGATGCACTTTGTACTCCTCCATCATGAGATCAAACTGGACTCCCCAGTGTTCCACATCTACCTCGGAACAGTATATGGAAGAAAGAACTCGACTCTGGAGTTCACTCTCTCGGTTCTAGTTGAAAATAAACATTTTAAGTTTATTAGCATAAGAAGTGAGTAGAATTCAGGAATTTACTCTGTTATCAATAATCTTTAATATGATTTTAAATAGATAAAACCTATGTCAAAAATTCAGAATAACATAGGTTCGGTCAGAACGTCTGTGTGTTTTTGTTATTGTCATACCTGTATGTAGTGTCCGTCGTCACTGGCATCGGAGTGAGTACTATGGGCGAGCTCTTTCTACGTAAACACATCATCCTCAAGCCGGTGCTAAGTCAGTACTTAGCATTCAATTATTATTGGATACTAGGTGTAGCATGGCAGTTACTTATTCAGTGTTTTTGTTATCTTTGTTTTGCCAATGTACCTTTCTAATCCTCCCTATATTTATTTTCTCAACTTGTCTATAAGAAAGGGATCTTAAAGAATGCTTCAGTACAGTCTTAGTTTTATTTTGTGTCTGTTATGTGTCTCTTTTTTTATTTAAAAAATAGAATGTGCACAGCTGAGCATTATCAACATATTTTCATGAAGGCCTTAATGCTGTTGAAACAGCTTGTGGGAATTGCAGAGTTTATGAACATGATACCATAAAGGAATTATTATTACAAATTCATATTTAATTCATTCTAATATATATACATACATATATATATATATATATATATATATATATATATATATATATATATATATATATATATATAAATCAGGTGTATGTTCCTTATACAAATCAACACCGTTCAACCGATTTTGACCAAACTTGGCACACAGGTAGGTCTTGATCCAAGGAGTGCCATAGGCTAGGTCAAAATCGTCTAGGACTCACAGTTCAGAGGTCACAGGTTCAAAACTGTTAACCTGAACAGTTACTGATTTGCGTTATTAGATTTTAATATTACTTATTTGGTTTCTGAATTATTTTTGCTTTTCTAGTTGCAGAAAGTAGGTGGAAAATTGAATATATTCAGCTGTTCTCTATTTCCTCCTTAAGGAGAGGCTTTTGTCTGAAATTATGTTAATAAAGCTATTATTATATTATGCAGATGAGAAGACATTTTTTGTCTAATGTAGAAATAAAAGGTTTTGATTCCTTCTAAATTATGATACTTTTTTAACCCATTCGAGGCTGTAAGCCACTTTTGTGCCGGGCTTGCCCTGTGGACTGATACCCACTTTTATGCTACCGGGTAACATGCCCTGTGTACTGATAGCCAAATTTGTGCTAAAGGCATTTCTTCGCTTCTGGACTGAAAGCCACTACTGTGACAGCTTTTTGCGATTTGGGAGCTCTAATTACTTTTGTATCGACTAGAATTCATAAAAATGGCATGAGTGTTACCCTTTGCTACTTGGTCCCTCAGAAGGGCCTTATTTTAGCAGCAAGATAAAGATAATGTGCTGTAGACATTATAGCAATGCCAAGAAATTTGATTTAATATTATTTAAAAAAAAATTGAAAAATGTCTTAAAAATAAAAAAATAAGCCATTGACTGGTCCAAAGCCCAAAATAAGAAAATGTAAACAGAAAACTTTTTAAAGAAAGAATAACAAGAGACAGGATGGACAGGCTCACTTTACGGGCTTTAAGTGCCGATGAGTGTGATACAAAGCCATGGACCAGTAATGATCTAGCATAGGCATGGTAAAACTTGAACACACAATATCTACTCCTCTTTCTTAGCTTTACTTAGAATTCTTAGAACATTCAATATAAATTAAAATAAAATAAAATATTATTTTTCTAGTCAAATACTAAATATAAAAAAAACAATGCTCATACATATTAAAAACATTATGTAACTCACATTAATGTAATGAAGAGATACTGTCGAATACGTTTCTCCAGTAGATGCGACCCAGTCTTCCACACTTAGTGAGGTGGCTGTCTGGAGGCAGGAAATTTCTTGGTAAAGCTGATCTTTAACGAGATCATAGATATTTGGAATAAGCTCATCGGTCAGGTAACTTTTCTTTGGAATTTCGCAAGGAGATTTAAGAGTACCCACAAGCCTTTGGAAACCTTGGGAAACATTAAAGAAATTAATTCAAACATATAAGTATGCAGATAAACTTAAACAATCGTTGTACTTACCTCTTCCTTCCACGATCTCTGGGTTTTGAAGATCCATCACAATAAATTCGGCTATAGCTTCAGCAATTGCTTTACCGTCTATCAAAGAGTAAGACTAAAAAAGAGGAAAATAATAATATATTAAGGAGCAATACAATCTCTCTAGAATAATACTAAACTTCTAAAAGATAGTATTAGTGCATAAAGTAAGAAAGAGCAAAGACAATGGTATAAAAAAACTTAAAATTCTTCATTTAAATTATAAATCAATATAATAAATATACCTATAGCAATAGTGATTAACCTATTAAAAACTGATGAAAGTGTGGGCGCTCTATCTTATGTGGCTTGCCAAGGTCAGGCTTCTCCTCCTTCCAAGACGGACTTAAGTCGGGCTAATACGAACAATGTACTTTTGCCTTTCGGCTCTCCTTACAGCCCGGCTGCTAAAACTTTTGACACGTGTCAATTGCATTAGCTGCTCAACCATAAAACCTTATAAAAAGAAGAGGACACATGTATCAGTTGTCAATGTAAAAGCAACAGCCCTTTGTTCAAAAAACAGCTCAAAATCACCAGATTTTCCAGTAGCCTTGCTTGTACTTATATTGATAATGGAATATTCTTCTTCATTATCATCATCCTTTGTGCCTTTAAGCGTGGAGGTGCCTCGATCCAAGACCGCCAGGCATCATGATTCTGATGAGCCAGTGCTTTCATGGAATTCAGTCTCATTCCATTTTCCTGTCCAAGCCTTGAAATGTGGTCCGGCCATAGCAATCTCGGCCTTCCTTGAGTACGACGTCCAGTGGGCCAAGCCTCAAAGAACTTTTGTGGATCTTGGTCTTCGCTCACTCTACATTAATGCCCGAACCACCTCATCTGCCTCTTCACCACTGTTTCCTTCAAGGCAGTGCTCAGGTGTATAACATACCCACCCTTCCTCCTGGAGGGCCGTAAATTCTGGAGGCCACCATCCTTAGGATTCAGGACCTCTTCTACTGAGCCAATCACCCATAGACAATCATATTTGATTCAAAGCCCTTTAAGTTAAGCTGACGGAGTCAGTTGACACTAAAGGACCCAGGTATAAAAATGAATGGTACCAGAGAAAGATAAAAGCCTTATTACTAGTGAATTGTGGAAGAAGCAAATGCCTCGAAATTCCAGGGGTTAAAATGATATCTTAGAAATGCACCTGTACACTCATAGAGAGCAGCTATTACTCTGAATGTCACAAATATACTCGGTCATAGCCAGTGGAGGGCGTCTAGCCGGCCCGATATACTCGGCCTTAGCCTTTAAGCAATTAAGAGTTCCTTCACTTCAGAGTCACAGCGATATTATTTTTATCTTGGAACACAATTGTATAGCTTCCGTTCCATGAATAAATAAGAAGACATATAAGAGATATGCTTCGCCTAGGGCACAAGGAAGTCCTGAAGAAGAACTTTTATTGGTGCTCGAACTTTTCAAAAATGATTTTTTTTCTTCATGATAACAATACAGTGCTGAGATGGTCAGCAGGTGATGTTTTCTGAAGCTTTCCATTGGTTTTTTAACATCTTCAATAAACCAATTCAAATATTAAAAACAACTTACATTTATATTTTTGCAATTTAAATTCAGACCATATGAAGCATATCTTCATATTTTATTAAGCTGCCTTCAAAACAAGCTCCTATTTTTTCTTTTCTTTTTTATAAGCCTATTCAACCACACAAGCCGGGTCATTGTTGCAAGATCCTATTTTTGCTTGGGCACAAGTGGTAAGCAAAATAAAAAGGTGAGTCATCTTTCTCAAATATTTATTGCTAACAGTTCAAACAACAAAATAAGAACCTTGACTGATAAATTGATGTCCTTACACAATTTATTGATAAAAATTACATATCAAAAGTGTACATTTAGCTGTACATAAAAACATATATAAATCTAATCCCAGAAAAGATTCTCTTCATAGAGATTACAAAGATGGAAGTAGTCATATTATGGTGTTTTCCCATATTATTGATGTAGCAAATTAAAAAATATCAACTCTTTTATTTAGTGAAATTTGTTAACTATTTTTTTTTATAACTGTTAGTAGTTTTTACCGCCAACATTTGGAAAAGAGCAAATTGCTACATTTGCAAGCTTTATAATAAATATAAATAAATGAACATTGAATGAAAAATTTAGTTTTATTTCAACAACTATTATCAAACCACGATTACCTGCATTTTGATATCTTAATTTACTTGGACATGACTCAACATATCTACATATTCTCATGCATTTTTTTTTTTTTTTTTTTAGGATTAATCAGTTAAAAAGAAGTAAACAACATTTCAAGAAAATTACTTTCCTGTTACAAAGTAGTAAACCTTTGTTTTTCAACTACTTAATTTTGTTATAACAGCCTACATGTTTTGTGTCTTATATTATGGAACCATATGAAGGAGCAACATAATAAATGAAAGATTGCGAGAGTTATAACAAATTGGAGGAGTTGGAAAACAAATGCTAATGTTTAATACTACAAAACTTTGGCTTAGACAAGAACAAATTTATTAAATAAAGAACACATACACACAGAGTAAAGATAGCATGCCTTCTACCACATTAAAAAATATATAAATGGTTTTATCCCAAACCATTTGAAAATGGGTTTAGTATTAATTAGTTTTGAAAATCAAAACGTACACAAAATTTCAGGACAAAAGATTAACATTTCTAACAGAAGCCTCTTAAGTTACTGATATGACATACAAATGTTTATTTAGAATTTAGAATTATTACATATGTTAATTGTTACTTCAGTTTTGGTTATGAATGAAAAGTTAGAAAAAATACAAACTCCAATTATTCTTTGTCTCGTTGTTATTAATACATAATAACTGGCGACGAGGATAAACTAATAATGGAAGACAAAATACGTAAGTTACGTGCAATTTACAAAGGCAACAAGATTTCTTGAAACAGCCCAAGAACTTACATCTGCAGAAATAAACACCAGGATTCATAGTATTGAAGATTATTGGGGAAAATTTACAAAACTTCAAGAGGAAATTGAAGTTCTTACTAGTGACGAATTACTTCAAGATGAACTGGACTATAGAAGTGATGTAGAAGATGTATATCTTCACTTGAAAGGAAAATTGGAATTTATTAGACACAAACTATCACAATATTCAGATAAATGAAGCCCCATGTCACACGAATAAAGGTAAGCAACCTTTTGCAACTTCTAACATTAACTTTTCTTCCTACAATGAATACGAATCTTTCATTAATTTCATTAGACGTTTAGAAATATTCCTTCACATACAACAAATAGAAGACAGAGAGTTAAAAGTATTTGTCTCCGCATCTACACCAAAAATTATATGATATATGTGCTCCCAATGATCCCAAAAAGAAACACTGAAGCGAAAGGTTCTTATGGAGTTACACATTGGCCACTTAGGTATGGTGAAAATGAAGTCCCTTGCCCGAAGCTATTGCTATTGGAAGGGGATTGATCAGGACATAGACAGACTTGTTTCACAGTGTAAACAATGTTGTTTAAAGAGAAATGAACCAGCCAAGGTTAAGGCACATCATTGGGAAGAACCAAGCTCACCATGGCAACGGATACACATCGATTTTGCGGAACCCCGGGCAGGTTCCTTTTACTTTGTCATTGTGGATTCATTCACGAAATGGGTCGAGGTGATTCCGACTAAAACTACTACAACTACATGGTGTGTGAATCAACTCAGAAAACTATTTTCCATTTTCGGGTTACCTCTAACTCTTGTTTCAGATAACAGGAGTCAGTTCACTTCGCAACATTTCACTTCATTTATGAAGGAGCATGCTATAATACATAAAAGGACGGCTCCATTCCACACGTCAACCAATGGACAGGCAGAACGCTTTGTTCAGACTATTAAACAGTCATTGAAGGCAATGCAGTGCGAAGAAGGGGATTTACAAGCAAAAATTGACCGTTTAGTTACTCAACTGAGAAGAACACCTACTAAAAATGGGTCAAGCCCATACCAATTGATGTTTGGTAGAAAAATAAGAACATTCCTGGAAGTTCTGACAGAAAGGAAACAGGAAAAAAATAATTTTGAAGAAAGACAGAATTTGGAAAAATGGAGGACTCTGGAAATCGGAAGAAGAGTTCAAGCTCGGAATTACCAAGGGGGAGAGAAGTGGAAATTCGGAACTGTCATCTCTAAGGAAGGCAATCTTCATTACACACTGAAAATGGATAGTGGAGAGATCTGGCGACGTCACATAGATCAACTAATTCCTACAGAATTTAGAGGGGAGGACTGATATGACATACAAATGTATATTTAGAATTTAGAATTATTACATATGTTAATTGTTACTTCAGTTTTGGTTATGAATGAAAAGTTAGAAAAAATACAAACTCCAATTAGTCTTTGTCTCGTTGTTATTAATACATAATAGTTACCCATTACACAAACATGTTAGCAATAAAACATTACCTGGTTAGATGTAGCTTCTTTAACAATAACACTTAAAGGGTTCATCTCATCGATTTCAGTAACATATTGAGGCTCGTCATTTGATGCCTAAAAAAGTTTGAAGAGTTCTAATTTCTTTAGTCTTAGAGGAAAAAAGCTAAGCAAATTAACTATTCAGCAGTGTTGGACACTATTCGAATAAATTTTTAGTGAATGATGAATAATTCACTGAATTATCTTATTTGCACGGTACATCATGAATTATTCGTTATTCATCATTCGTTATTATTTATTTCTAGATGGTCTACTGATTAATCCTACTTAAACACTCATATATATATATATATATATATATATATATATATATATATATTTCTGGCGGCCAACATCATAATAAATCTATCATTATTCACTAAAATATGTTTATTCTGATTGACCATTCGAATAATTTGCGAATAAAACATAAAATTCATTCACAGAATAACGAATAATGAATAAAAGTAATTATTCTTCATTCATGAATAAAATAATACATTTATTCATTAATCGTTATTCATCATTCTGAATAATTTTTGCCCAACACTGCTATTCAGTACGCATATTCTAGTCAATTATATAAATAAAACTGGAAATCACTAATTGGTTTGAAAAGTATGGACTTTGAGAAAATGGCAGATACATGCAAATGACATTAGCATGCAACTATCAAAATGCATTTTGGATCAGCCATGGATGGTTTGATGCAACTTTTTCATGTTGTTTAGAAAAAGTGTATTTTTGGAAACACCATGCCACTAATAGCTTGGGAGTTGATACACCATAAAAACATGCAAAAAAAATTAATACAATCCGCTTCTTCAAATTTAGACTTTGAACAATTTTTTTTATTAATCTGTTTTTTATTAATCTAAACTAGAAGAGTAGACATGGAAGTATTCAAATAAACAATCAAATCCATAAGATCTAGCATAAAAATAGTTCAGTTAAATGTGGAAAAACTATTAATCAGTAATTTGTGAATAATAGAATTTTAAACAAAATATAACACTTTGCTGTTGATTGAAAGGTTTCTAGGAAATATACTTCTTTAAATAATGTACCAAAATAATAGTTTTAGTACTGAGAGATCAAAACTTTATTAAAAACAAGCTATGATCTAACCTGGTCATCGTGGGGAGATACTGGGTACACTTGGACAACAGATTGATCTGTTTTTGACTTCCTTGGTCTCCTAAGTGATCTTTTGTCAAGTTTTCCAGCTTTGTTACTTGGGGGAGGTTGAACAACTTCAAGAGCAGCTAATTCTGACTTGTGTTTATTCTGTAAATGCATCCGCAAGTTTGTTGTATTTCTGTTGTAAGTCATTTGAGACTTGCATAAAAGGCAAACAATTTTTGATCTTGTAAGGATCTCATTGTCATCAGTAGCTGGAAACCCATAGCACTTCCAGTAAATTGATCTCATATTTGCAGGCACAACCAGCCTTTTGTAATGCAAAACTGACTGACTATTTTCATCTGGGCTATACTGTCCTGGTTCAACTTTCAATGTATTGGTCACTATAAAACAAAAAAAGAATAACGAGCAATGCTAACTAAAATAGATATATTTACAAATTATTTGACGTGCAATTATAAAAACAGTTTTAAAACAATTACCTTTATGAACGTAAACCTGCTTAACTAGCTTACTTTTGTTATCCATTTCATTGAAAATCAACTACCAGACAAAATAGTGTAACTTGACTTAATTATATTAAATCTAATGAAATGTCAATGTTGATTCAAAAGTATCTCACTCAAATTTTTCTCATTTTACCGGCAATTTAATAACAGAATTGAAAATCGATCACAACTATCGCGTGATTCTGATCAAACAAGAACGATAATGTCAGAAGCCATATGTATAAACAAGGATATCGACTTCACTCACAACAATTCATCAAGAATCACAATATCACACAATTTTAATGTACTTCTGCTGGAAATATAAGCAATTAATTGTTGACTAAAAATAGATACGCCTTATTACATAACAATGAAGGGTGAAAGAATATAAATAAAACGGATCAACATATTTTGGAAAGATGAGAAAATGTCATAAAAATTATGTTAACACTAGAGGCGTATTATTGAACCAGAATTAAAAATAATAGATTTAGAAAAATGCGAATAAGGCAGTTAATGGGGGTTTAAATAATATAAATGATCTTATATATAGTATAATACTAGCAACACTGATTCTATCGAGTCTAGAGACACCAGGGGTATTAAATCGGATAGATTGTTCTAATAACAAATCCTATAATCTGAATAAAGGAACTTCCCGCAGATCAACTGTGTTTAGCTTGTGTATTTAATTAAGTTTTTAATTACTCTAGCAAAAATTTGAGTTCTAACTTTTTTTTAGTAATTTGTGAAAGTTCGTATGATGAAACAATATTGATGGTTTTAAATGGCTTTCGATCCTCAAAAATATTTTTTTGAACTAAGAAAAATGAATATTTCACTATTATTTTTTTTTTGTACTACCAGTTGGGTAACACTGGTCGTAAGGCATACTTCATTCAAAATCTCCCCCCCCCCTCGGCGGTCAAGATTCTATTAGGCTAATTAGTCCGTATTTTGATTAAATACCCCAAATTTTTAACCTTAATATTTTATGAATAATTCTTAGATAAATCGCAGAATTATACAGTGAGATCATCTATACTTCTTATGAGTAGATTTAATATACCTTTAACATAGGCGGCTCTAGACCAGAGATGGGCAGATTCGTATTCGTAAATCCGAATCCGAATTTGATTAACAGCATCTTGACTTGTAAATACGAATACGAATACATTCGTATTCAAAAGTGTGAATCCGAATGGATTCATATTTTCAAGTATGAATCCGAATCCGAAATTTGGATTCACACATATGAATCCGAATCCGAATCTATTCGTATTCACACATATGAATACAAATCCATTCGGATTCACATCTATGAATACGAATCCATTTGGATTCACATCTATGAATACAAATCCATTTGTATTCACACTTGGATTCACTGAAAAATTCAATTCAAAAGGCCAATATAAATAAATAAATGCCTGTCAGTACCTCACTACAGGTCAAGTTTTGAGTTTTAGCGAATTTTCGTATGTATATTTATTAGCCTCAGACTAAGTATTTGACCCAAAAATTAATATGAAAAATTTCCTACTATTTAGAGCCCCAAGTCGTACATTCTGCCGAGAAATATAGCCACTATGAAACGGGATAGTTCTCCTTCTCCTCCATAGCCCTGAAGAAGGCTTACATGTCAAGCCGAAACATTGGCATAAATAAACTCAATTTAACTATGAAAAGTAGTTTTTATTGAATATGAAGACGGAATTGTCATTTCTTAAGATTCTCACGTACACAAAAGTGTCAAAACCACACAGCAACATCACATGAATAAGAGTGAGGATTTAAACGGTAATATTTATATGTTTTTGTAATTCGGCGAACGCTTAAGGTTTGGAAGTTGAATTTAATTAAAGGGGTTTTGTAGTCTTTTAATTTAATATGGAGTCTTTTGTAGGGTCTAAATCATAGTTGGGCAAAAATTAGCGAGCGCTAATCGCTAATTTATTCATGAAATGTTTATATGTCGTGATAGCTAATAGCTTTAGCTATAGTTACAACATTTTGTCATCTCAACGTTCACTTGCGGTCTGCTCTGAGCCCGGGGGCATGCGCTTTATAAATAACTTTAGGTAAAACTGAAGTTTAGCGTCCTCCAAACCGATTTCATTCAAATTTTGTACAATAACGTGTTTTAATGCACTAAACACGAATCCGCTAAAAAAAAAAAGTTCGCATTCAACTAGGAAAGAAGTTATCAAGCACTAAAGTTCACTGTTAGGAAGGTTATAAAATTAGGCGTAAACAGCATATTTGTAAACACGAGCATGCGCAGATATGTAACATTGGGAAACAGAGAAATGTTCATAACGCAGAAATGTTCATAAACCATTTATTCAAAAATATTGTCAATTTTAAGGGCATCATTACCCCTTGGTTTTGATATCCTCTTGAGCGAGCGGAGGGAGAGGAAACGCATAGCATGTATGCCTAAAAGCTTCGTCCTAGACATTCTTCTTATCTTCCTAGACATCCTTCTTAGCTTTCTTCTTCTTCTTGAGACGTGATGTTCCGTGGATACAAATCCCCAATCGCACAGAAAAATGCCTTTAAGCGCTCTTCATATTTATGAGCACGCTTGAAGAGAATAATAAATTCGTGCAACTTTATTGCTTTTTTTTTTTTTTTTTTAATAAAGAGTATGTTGACAATTAAAGTTCAGCAGGCGCGAATTAGAACGAACTAATAATTATAAAGGCATTAGCTAATTATTTAGGGATTTCTGTTATATAATACTTTTCATGAACGAAACAATAAATGTGAAGTGTTTCATTATTTTTAAAAAAAATGGTTGTGAATAAATAACTGCTGGTGAATTTAAATAATTGATGGTAAATTTCAATTAAACTTCTTTATTACGAACTTTTCCATAAGCGCGCATGCTCATGTTGACACATTTAGTTGTTTACATTAGCTCTCATAACCCTCATAACTGTGAACTTTAGTGCGTAATAACTTCTTTCCTAGTTGAATGCGAACTTTTTTTTTTTAGCGGATTCGTTTTTAGTGCATTAAAACACGTTATTGTACAAAATTTGAATGAAATCGGTTTGGAGGACGCTAAACTTCAGTTTTACCTAAAGTTATTTATAAAGTGAATGTCCCCGGGCTCAGAGCAGACCGCAAGTGAACGTTGAGATGACAAAATGTTGTAACTATAGCTAAAGCTATTAGCTATCACGACATTTAAACATTTCATGAATAAATTAGTGATTAGCGCTCGCTAATTTTTGCCCTACTATGATTTAGACCCTACAAAAGACTCCATATTAAATTAAAAGACTACAAAACCCTATAATTAAATTCAACTTCCAAACCTTAAGCGTTCGCCGAATTACAAAAACATATAAATATTACCGTTTAAATCCTCACTCTTATTCATGTGATGTTGCTGTGTGGTTTTGACACTTTTGTGTACGTGAGAATCTTAAGAAATGACAATTCCGTCTTCATATTCAATAAAAACTACTTTTCATAGTTAAATTGAGTTTATTTATGCCAATGTTTCGGCTTGACATGTAAGCCTTCTTCAGGGCTTTGGAGGAGAGGGAGAACTATCCCGTTTCATGGTGGCTACATTTCTCGGTAGAATGTACGACTTGGGGCTCTAAATAGTAGGAAATTTTTCATATTAATTTTTGGGTCAAATACTTAGTCTGAGGCTAATAAATATACATACGAAAATTCGCTAAAACTCAAAACTTGACCTGTAGTGAGGTACTGACAGGCATTTATTTATTTATATTAGCCTTTTGAATTGAATTTTTCAGTGAATCCAAATGGATTCGTATTCATAGATGTGATTCATATGTGTGAATACGAATAGATTCGGATTCGGATTCACACTTTTGAATACGAATGTATTCGTATTCGGATTTACACGTCAAGGTGCTGTGAATCAAATTCGGATTCGGATTTACGAATACGAATCTGCCCATCTCTGCTCTAGACAATCATTTCTGGGGGGGGGGATAATTTAATATGGGCTTACCGACGTGCCTAGGGGTGTAGAATCAAATTTGTATAACCAGGCACCGGGAGAACATTAAGGAATTATTTGATAAACTAAGATCATACATTAATTTGAACTACTATTAATTTGCCTAAACAATTTATTTTTCTAACTTAAACGAAAAAGATGGTGAATATTCATTCTGGGGGGGGGGGCTAAGCCCACCTCTTTAGCCGCCACTGACCTTTAAATAATTAATTAATTATTAAGCAAGCGGCAAGCAGGACGATTTCTTTATATAACAGCTCAATTCATAGAAAATAGTATTTTTGTCGCTCAATGCAAAGTATACCTAACTTATATGAGCAGAATATTGGTTTCTAGTGTATGTAAACAGAATAAAGATGTGAGAATGTTTGTGAGTGCTCTGCAATGGAAGCAAACTTGGGAGAGGGGCGGTTCTTTGATACTTTATGATGAGTAGGTACTCTGTGGGTGGGGACATAGTGACTCATTTACATGCAGGCTGAAACTAATATCGATAGTATTGCCAGTTATGAATACAAGTGGAGATTATGCGTGATGACGTTCATCTTTCAATTGTGGGGCGAGATTGGGGATTCTTTAAAGGAGGCCAAAAGTTCTTTTTTAATGGGTATCTGCAGATTTACAAAAGTTATTTGAGGCATAGATTCTGTCTCCCTAGCCTTCTGTATAGTGGAGACATACGCTGGGTTTATGTACGCGAAAAGATATCGTACAATATTTCATCGCACAAAGGGAATGCGGTAATTATATTGTAAGGAGAGGTTAAGAGAACACACACTGCTGCCAGTCGATTTGATTGGACAGTTGTGAAAATATGCCTAGTAGTGCTGATTTCATTTCCGTCAATGAAACGTTCCGTTTCGAACGACAAGTCATTTACAGAGAAGAGTAATAACCTGGCTAGTCTCAACACTAAAATTGGTCCAACTAACAGGAGTACCTATCAGATAGTAGCCCTAGTGTCAGGATCACTAACAACGGAAATATCGCTTGACAGTACAAGTCAACCCATTCCATCCTAAAGATTAAGAGAACGCAACCAGATACGATTGTATAATACCAGATGGCGAATATGATTGTGACCCCCAGAACCTCCAACTTGATAGGATATCGTTGACACCCTTAAGAGGCTGAATGACAATAATACTACAGAAGGAGATGAAATTCCGTCTGAGTACCTTTAACACGATGATGGCGAGTTTGAGAGAACCGCCTATAGTCTTACCTACACTATCTGAGTTGCAAGGGAAGACGGAGAGAGAAAGTCGATCAATTATTCAGCCTCCGGATGATAATGGAGAAATCACAAAAATACCTAATGAGGACATATTATCAGTTTATTAACTTTGAAAGTGCCTAAAGAGCGCAGCCTTGAGAGAACTAAACTGGGCGCAGCTCTGTCTGCACTGTAAAACTTGCCCGCTTGATCCAAATGGATGGTGCTAGGTATTCGGTTCGACAACTCATACTTGCCCCAGAAGTTTTCACAATAGGAGAGTTATGCAGGGTAATGATCTTGTCTGCCTAATGTTTAACCTAGAATAATTAACGCGTGAACCCAGAATCCAGATTTATAGCATCATTTTAACAGGTTCGTACAAATACTTCATTTTGCAAATTTAGTTGTGGGGACCTTCGAGTCCCTGTGGAATGCGTTTTTAAAGTTGGTCGAAGCAACGGAAATTTGGGTTAATGAAAAGGAAACCAAGCTTATGCATGGAGAGCCTGGATCAGAAGTATTTGCTACAGGACCAATAGTAATAGATCCCCTTTGGGTTCAGTATGTAGCCCATTTTACGTATCTAAGATATGGCGTAAGTTGTTACGCCCGAGAAGTTTGGTCATTTCCTGCCACCCAAAACTGATCGGAGAAATGTACTCTCAAAAGTTCGGAAGAGGAGATCTTTGAACGGAATATTGGATTTGTTGTTTTTTTGAACAAGTTAAAGTCGGCAAGAAGCTAAAAGTAGGAGGATGATCTATGACCTCTTAGGTTATTTTCATGAGATGATGCACATCAGGCTTGAGTAGTGCAGTGGACTACGTTGTCTTAATGCCGGAAGAAGGGATTCCCCAAAGATGTAGTTTTGCGTTTCTAGGCTTCTAGGTACACTTTCTAGAAATAATTTGATGAGGGGGATTGAATGAAACTATTTTCAAGGCGACATCTTTAGCCATTTTCGAGAAAAGTAAATAAAACAAGAATTTTCGCTTTGATAACTTTAAACGGTTATTTTAGGGTGTGCCAATCTTAGTGTCATTAACGCCATCAGGTGAAACTTTCATTATGGTGGCATGTCTATCTCATGCAGCAACATCTGCCCCCCATCCAATGGGCGTATATATTAAAATAATTTCGGAGGGGGCTGGGAAAATTTCGGGGGGGGGGGGGCTGAGACCATTTCTGGGGTATGAAATACTAACAATTTAGAACTTAGAATAGTTTTAACCAACTAAAACGCTATTACATCCAAAATAAAATAATTTTTATGAACTAAGTGATCTTATTTAATTTATTTTTAAGGGTTTATGACACCTTTTTGCCGATAAAATAAAAATTCCGGGGGGGGGGGCTGCAGCCCCGTCCCTTAAATACGCCGATGAATCGAGTTAAGGCAACTTCATGTTTTCTCTTGATCTAGATGGTGTCTTCCAAAATAAAAATGTCGATTTTATTTCTCTTAATTTGTTGTTGACCATTATTTTTCATGTAGTTTGTCAGATGATTTGCTTCAAGTAGTTAATACGGCCATCTTTTGGAATCATTTTGTACGGGATTCCTTCTTTTACAGCTCTTTTCGCTAAGGCACCGACATTCTCATTCTCTAATTCCACAGGGACCGTGTATCCTTCGAAAAGAAATGTTTGACTATTTCTAAAGGGGTTCAGCTAAGGTTTCATGAGTGAGCGTGATCAGTGGAAGGTTCGAAAATGGATCCCTTAGAGCAAGAAGTACTGACAAAGAGTCCGTAAAAATATCCGTTAAGAGGGTCCTCGTTATGGCCAACAGTCCAGTACTAAAACAAGACATATATTGCTGAGAGTGAACGTATTATTTGTGGGGTTGGGGAGTGTTGCTGCACCAACACCTTGTCCGGTTGTCCTTAGGACCGTCAGTTAAAATATGATTAGCTTTTGGTAATTCATTTATTACTTGAAGAAATTCCTGTTTATTTAGTTAATGCGCAGTTGATATTGTGAAAGAGTAAAAGCTCTTTCGTTGGCAAAGCATTATGAATTAGCGAATGTTTAAATTACATGGCTATTATAAACAGACATGATGTGCAACTTGGAGAAGGGAGTGCCTCAAGGTGGTGTACTGAGTACAACGGTATTCAGCGTTCGACTCTATCACGAGCTGTATTCCCAATGAAGTATCGGTCTGTTTGTTTGCTGACACTATACTTTCAAAATCACAAATACGCAAACAAAATACCATCCGTGAACTCGAAAAATGGTCTTCTAAAAATGTAATTTTGTAAATACTGCAATAAAACACGTACAGTAAAACACATATTGGCAGAATGTAGACAACGTAGTCATCTTGACATACCCCAAAACATCCAGGAGCTACTAACACATGACAAGAACAAATATTCGTCAACGATGTCTCTAGGTGCCGAAAATGTCTTTGAAATTGAAACGGCTTTCATTAATACTTGTTTTGTCTTCTTATCGTGGGCAAGTTTTCGCAATGCATTAAATTAAAAGTAAAATGAGTTTATAATTGTCCAAGAAAAATGTAAACGATTTATCCTTTCCCTTAAAAAGCAAAGATGAGGAGTTTTTACTGTAAGCTCTTCGTATTAACATGTTACAGAATCACGCTAGAATAACGCAAAACATTCATCCTATAATAATATGTCCCTATTGGAGCGTGGGATTTTTAAAAATTGAAATATACACCCAACTTCATATTTCTTGTTTATTTTTAAATTTAAATAATTTATGTAACACTCCTCTATAATTTACATAGTTACAGCTAGGTTCTTATGCATCCTAGTATGGAGTCTGCGCAATTAATACAATAGCCACACTGAATTGTGAAATAAACATAAAATCGAGCTTATAAGGTTTGATTTAAAACATACATAACGTAGGAATGCAAAATATCCAGTCAAAAACTACCTCAAGATGTACATTCAGTGCATTTCTTCCCTCCCAATACGGAGGAATCTCGTCTGTAAGAGAAGAAATGACTCTATGACGAAATCCGGAAGTGTCAACTAGAAATGTCTACGTTTCGGAACCCATTGGTCACAAATACCGATCTTACTAATTTTCATCTTTATATATCACGAAGTCAGCTGTTATAGTTGCTAACAAAAGTTTGCTTAAAATTTAGTGAGAAGTTAATTTTCGATGTTTAGCTTATATGAAGCAAAAAAATAATGAACTTTTTCATATTTAATATCATAATCTTCTAAATTCACAATCTTCATCCCAAAACTTCTGGCAAGAAAAGAAGAAAAGAAGTTCAGGCAAGAAAAGAAGAGACTGACTTTGGAGGTTATGTTTATGTTTAGTGTATATTGCAGAACTTAACATCAAATGAAAACTCTAAAACAGTAAGTGAATAATAAGTTCTTTGACTTTCATTTGTGCCTTGCCCTAGCTAGGCTAGTGGTAGGGGCAAGCAGATCCATTCGGTTTTTCTCACAGTTATTTTGTTAATTTTATTAATTTGTATCCACTTATTTTTATTTATTTATTATTATTATTATTATTATTTTCTACCTACTGTCTTTCCCCCCCATTAATTGTTATTAATTAACATGGGAGGAAAAAGGAAGACAGGGAACTCAAATAGACGACTTAATTCGCAACCAAATTCACCAAATTCTCCACAAAATAAAAAATCAGCCCCAGACCGATCCTTATCACAGATCTCCCACGCATCATCTTCAACTCCACCGTCTACTACCAAGGTACTTCCATGTCACTCGAGGGAAGAAGAATCTGCCAACCATGATACAACGCCAAACAAACAAGTACCAGCAGTCCTTCTTGAGGATGACAACTCCCGTATAGAAGAACCAATCCAAGAACCTATAAACAAAACACCTCCCATTCACGTCAAAGGCATCAACGATTTTATCAAGTTTTGCAAGGATCTTGAAAAAGAAGTCGATCCCACAGAATTTTCCTGCCGCTCTCGTTCCGACACAGTATCCATCAGGCCAACCTCTTCAGACTCCTACAGGAAAATTATCAGACATCTAAAAACATCTGGATTCCAATATTTTACATATCAGCTAAATGAAGAAAAAAGTTTTAGAGTTGTAATTCGTCACCTCCACCCAAGCACATCTGAACTTGACATTAAAGAGGCTTTGAACGAGATTGGGTTCAAGGTACGTAGTGCCATCACTATCCGCCACCCAATAACCAAACAGCCGCTTCCTCTATTCTTTATTGACTTGGAGCCAGCTGATAATAATAGTGAGATATTCAACCTCAAGCGTCTTCTGTACACAAGAGTAAAAGTTGAAGAGCCTCACAGAACAGAAGAGCTGATCCAATGCCAGAGATGTCAGGGCTTCAACCACACAAAAAACTTCTGTACATTGAATCCAGCCTGTGTTAAATGTGCAGGGCCACATTTAACTTCACAGTGCTCCAAAAAATCCCGCGAAGAAAAGGCTAAGTGTGTTCACTGCCAAGGTGACCATCCGGCTAATTATAAAGGCTGCACAATATATCAAGAACTTTTGAAAAAGCGCCATAAAATCCCAAGAGAAGGGCCTACTGCCCCAACAATTCAAGAACCTCATCTGCCATTATACAATATTTCCCAAACCAAGATCATTACAAAGAACACTCCTCCACAAGATATTCTTCAGAGCAAGTATCCAGCTCAGCCACACCAAGATCCAACTTCCGTTCCTCAAGCTACTCCTCAAACAGAACTTCCAGAACTCCCAGCCACTACGAGTCTCTCTACGGCTAGTTACGCAGCTACGGTGAAAAGTGGGGTAAGTCCTTTCCCTGAATCCTCTAACCTTCCTTTATCCACACCCCTTTCTGAGCTTAACTCTATCACCGCATCACTTAATGCCTTCTTAGCAGAAATGAGAACCATAATAACACCTCCCATTTTCATTTTGCAAAAACTCTGTCAACTTCCTTGTCATCCCACCCAAACATGAGTCATCCCTTCTGTAACCCTCTTACAATCCTCCTATGGAACTCCAACGGACTTCTAAATCACAAAGATGAACTGGACATATTTCTAAAGGACAAACATATTGAAATCGCACTTCTAACCGAAACACACCTCACACGACGAACGCCTTTTAATATCGAGGGATACAAGACATACAGAACTGACCATCCAGACGGGACTGCTCACGGTGGAACAGCTATACTTGTACGCTCTTCGATTTCTCACTTCCGAATTCCAAATCAATTCCCACCAAATATACTTCAGAGTACATCAATTTCCCTACAGTCGACCTTCCAGTTTCCTATCACAGTTGCAGCTGTATACTGTCCTCCAAATAGATCTGTTTCTGTCACAACCTTCCAGAACTTCTTCCATCATCTTGGTCCACGTATTTTAATTGGCGGAGACTTCAATTCAAAACATCCCCAATGGGGTTGTCGTGTCGCTAATCCCCGAGGAAGAGCTTTATTACAAACTCTTTCTACCTTCCCGGCTAATATAATCACACCCTCTTCACCTACATATTGGCCCACTTCTCGCCCAAAACGACCTGATATCCTTGATTTCTTTATCTCACACGGTATTTCCCAAATCCCAACTTCCATCTCCCCTCTGGATGATCTTTCATCCGACCATAGTCCAATCCTCCTGTTATTCAACTCCGATGCAGATTCCTATTCTTCACCTCCACGACCGACACTCATACATGGCCCAGTTGACTGGCAATCCTTTCAAACACTCCTTGAAGATAATCTGAACTTAAACACATCCTTGAAAACAAATATTGAAATTGATGAAGCTGTTAATTACTTTACAATAGCCATTCAGCAATCTTTATTCAACTCCACAAGACAAAAACCTTTATCTCTCACAAAAATACGACCAGCTGACATACCGACAAACATACAACAATTACTAACGGAAAAGAGAAGAGCACGAAAACGATGGCAAACTTCCCGATATCCCTCAGACAAAAGACGACTAAATCACTTGACAAACAAACTCAGAAACGAACTCAAAAAATATAAAAACGAACAATTTCAATCCTACACGAAAGAACTAACGACGTCTAACAACTCACTCTGGCAAGCCACTAAAAACATTTTATCATACAAATCTGCCCACCACCCCATTCGTAAGGAAGATGGCTCATGGGCCAAATCTGATGAGGAAATTTCTACGACCTTCGGGCAATACCTTTCCAATGTTTTCACCCCTCACCCTGATATTAATAATCCTACCCACTCCCTCCAAGTCTCAGACGAACTAGATGAGCCCCTTCCAATGTCTCCTCCTCCAAAAGCCTTCAATCCTAATGAGATAACTTACCCAATCCAACATCTACCTCTCAAAAAAAGCCCAGGACATGATTTAATTACGCCCCAAATAATCAAACACCTCCCAAAAAAAGCAGTCCTATTTTTAACTTACATTTACAACGCCGTTCTTAGAACAACTTATTTTCCCATCCTATGGAAATACTCTATAGTCCGTATGATACACAAACCAAAAAAGCCCGTACACGACACTAAATCTTATCGACCTATTTCCCTCTTACCCATTTTAGGAAAAATTCTTGAGAAACTCATACTCAAACGCCTCTATCCAATCCTTGAACCTGTAATTCCCGCATCCCAATTTGGTTTTCGTCAATTTCATTCTACTATTCATCAATGTCACAGAATTGTGGACTTAATTTCAACAGCTTTCGAAAACAAACAATATTGCTCAGGTGTCTTCCTCGATGTAGCTCAGGCTTTTGACCGCGTGTGACATGAGGGATTACTGTTTAAACTAAAAAAAGTATTTCCATCCACATTCTACCTAATATTAAAATCCTACCTTTGTGACAGATTTTTTCAGGTCTCATATGGTACTTCATCCTCACCTATTTTCCCCCAACTCGCAGGTGTTCCACAAGGTGGAATTCTTAGTCCACTTCTTTTCCTGGTATACACAGCCGATATTCCAACTTATCCTGACACATCTCTCCATATGTTTGCCGATGATACAGCCATATTTGCTTGGAGCCAAGATCCGAGCCTTGCATCTAGGTCTCTTCAGGCTCACCTTAACATCATCAATCCTTGGCTCAACAAGTGGAGAATTAAAGAAAACCCACAAAAATCCTGCCACCTAACATTTGCCCTCAGATGATCTATTTGTCCTCCGGTGTCCCTTAACAATTCATTTCTTCCTCAAAAATCCCAAATCCGTTACCTTGGACTTATACTCGACAAAAAACTAACTTGGAAGCCACACATTACTCAGAAGAGACAAGAACTCAACCGACGGTACAGACTTCTACTACACTTACTTGACCGACGATCACACCTTACACTTAAGAACAAAAGACTCATTTACATGACAGGTCTCAGACCACTATGTACTTATGGCATAGAACTCTGGGGATCCACAAAGCCATCCAACTCCTACAAAATTCAATTTTTGCAGTCTAAAATCCTCCGCAAAATAGCCGACGCTCCATTCTTTGTATCCAATTTGACTCTCCATAACGACCTACATATTCCATTTATCCAACCATTATCAAAAAAATTATATCAAAAATTTCATTCAAAATTACACGGCCATCCTAATTCTTTAATAAACTCTTTATCCTCACATCTAATCCCAAATAACCCCGTTCGCCGACTGAAGCGTAACTGGCCTAGAGACCAACTCAGGAGTAGTTCTTCCTGATTTTAATCTTTCTGCCATGTGGGTACTGCAACTGTGCGGCTTCCCTCCTCACGAGCTTCAGGACATATTCACAAGTATCATTTTACTAGAAATGTATTTTTACATTGTTGTAAATTCTAAATAAATAAATATATATATATCACGCTCTAACAGCCTAAGAAATTCCATATGGATGGAATTGTGTAAAAAAAAAAAAAAATAATTCGCCTGATTTAAAAAGTAAATTATTGCGTTAACCAGCAGAATCTATAATCTACTAGAACTTCATTTATTTTCTGGTTAACAACGATTTTGCTTTCATGAACTTCCAGGTAAACTTGGTTTTTAGTTATTTTGATGTGAGGAACAATTTTTAAGGCGAACTCTGTAGCGCATTTCGAGAAAATTGGGTGGGGGGGATGGTTCGTTTCTGGCACCCAAACAACACGCACTGGATTGAAAATTTGTTCCCACGTTCGGTATTCATGGAAACTGGGGACAATAAATTTTGCAATGAATTTTGGTTGTTTGGAAGTGAGGAAGTAATAAATAATTGTATTTTATTGACATACCTAAGCTGTTTCTATATAGGTTGTTAATTATCTTAATCAATGGTTGAATTTTGGCAAATACAAGACAGGCTTAATAAACTTCTTACAAAACGATTTACGTTCAAATTTTAATTCGGAGAAAACAGATAAGGAAAAAAAGGGAATGTAATATATAGAAACGTAACGGGGTAATACCAGTTTTGCCCTGCGTAATTGTTTATATCATCATTAGTGATATTACCAGATTGCCTTATAGACTATAGCATCTATAGATAATAGTATCCGTTTTTAGCTGGATTTTGAGAGGGGACAAGCTAATTTTTGCAGGAATATTTCCGGAAGACCTTATATACCAATACTTAAGGTATGCGTAAATACAATATTTCCTGGAACATTTAAAAAAAAAAAAAAGTTCTTTTTTTTACTTCTTTCTCTTATAACTAGTATCCATGTCAGAGACCTTCACAAGGCGTCAAATGGTTTGTAATAAACTGTTCTATAACGACGCTACATTGCTCAGAAGTGTTAAAATTGATTCGAGGCAGAGCAAAATATCAATAATTATGAAAAAAGGGCAAAAATAGACATTGTTTATATAAGTTTTTTTAGCAAGTTAAAATGTATTTACATTTTAGGAAAAAAGCTTCATTATGTAATAAAAGAATCCACTAAATTCCGTTTTAATAAGGTTCATAGTTTTTGCATGATAGTTTGAATCCAAACAACATACTTTACACATTTGAAATATTAATTTTAAAAACTAAGACATTCAAGCTTTCAAAAACATTATACAGATTGAAAATCGGTCGATTAGCACGGCTTGATGATTTTTTAAAGTTATTTTTAAAGTCTGATTTCAGCTAACGAACAAGCATCATGTCCAACCTGAGGGAGCCGGCTGTAATGCCTGAGAAAATTTGTGGTTCAAAAATCTGCACCGATGGTGATATATGTCGGAATGTAGGAGGATATGAAATCTCCCAGGGCCGAAGTTTAAAAGAGAATAATTAATTTAAGTTATTAAATATATTTAAAGTACTTTTTAACTAACTAATTTTTCGAGATGAGCTATCTATAGGTTACCAATCTTTTCTAGCAGGAGCTCAAGAAGATGTTTCACAGACATAAGATCCTCTTTGAACGTTACATCGTGGTTTGAAAAGAGAAGACTCTTGGATGAGAGGTCTTCTCCTCGCTTGCGGATTGGACAAGTACTAGCTCCTTGGACTCCAACCTCGACGTTCACTTCAACAATGACTGAGATGGAGACTATAAGGATACATATTGAAAAAATATTCATTGGATTTAGTAAGCATTGCTAAAAAAATAGATATTAGACGTAATTTTATATTATTGATTCTAAACACCCTACCCAAAAAACAAGATATTGACTGTTAAACTATTCAACCAGACAGTAGGCAACTCCGTGTCAGCCTCCAGACTTAATTAACATAATTAAGTATATTTGGTATCATCTAAACTTGAAAATTCGGGAACATAACATTTCTCGCAAGAACCGATTACAAGAAATGTTGCTTAATGAGTGGGAACAAATTTGGCAAACATTTATTAAAACCTAGTAGCCTCTAAGACTACAAGTAGCAATAAATGCTAACAAACTCTATACAAAATATGAAAAATGTATACAGCAAATCGCCAAAGAAGCGTTGTATAAAATTAATAATAATAATAAAAATGTATATGTAAGTTTTTGTGGAAGGTAGTTTTATAATGTGAAAATACCTAGAAGAGACGTTAATGAATCTACATTTACATGAATAAGTGCATTTTCATTATGGCTATTAGATAAGCCTTCTCTTTAGTAATTTTTATACTTTCAATAAATTAAATTTTAATACATAAATCTTAGACGTATAATAAAATATACTCCTAAATGAAATTCCTGATCTCGTAGAAGACTTAGCTCAGGGTGTTTATTGTCCAAGAAACGAAACACAAAATAAATAAATAAATAAATAATGTGCTAATACTTTCGAAAGGAGATTTAATTTTATTATTTTTTTCTCAACCAGTATTAATTTTTATTATCTAAATAAATTTAGTTATATGTAAAAGTGTTATCCTTTTAAAAAATCCCTTTAATAAAATGTTGAAAACAAATATACACTTGGACATATACTTTTGGTTGCCACTGTATAGGGAGTTTAGTGTTGCTTTTAATTGATAATAAAAACTCTAATTATATGAATGACAGGTCCAAAATTATTCATAAACACCAACTTCCTGAGGCCTCTTCCCGTTTGCATCTTGCTTGAGTTCGGAGGAACTGGTGAGGAGGGTAGGGGATTCCCAGCCAGGGTCATCATATACATATTACCTACCATGAACCTTCAAACCAGTTCCACTCTAGCAGAATGCGTATCTTGTTCATAGCTCTGATCGTCTGTAAGTTTTTTTCCCACACTGTGCAGCCATTGTTCCTAGTTGATTATACACAGAACTTTATATAATACTTATAACAACGGTTAATTTCTCTATTTTTATTTAAGTGGTCTTTAATATTTTGTGTATGTGGGGAATTCATCGGTACCGTTACGTTTTCACCAAAGAATGTTATCAGTTATAATAATATAGTATAAGATAAATTAATTTCAACATTTGTTTTAAGGCTAGGAGGTATATTAAACTTCTTTAAAACTATCACCACTAATGACATTTCATTATCACTATTGATAAGAAGTGTCACCAGAATTTGTTTTTCTTCTGAAGCACTAAGTACTTTTTTTTTTTTAATTTAAATTAAGTAAATTATTTTTCATAAAATGTAATAGCTTTAGTAAAACAAGTGATTGACCTGTTTAAGTTCAACAATTTCTTCTATTTATTTTAGGACCTAAACTGATTAATAATTTTTCTTTCGCAATTAAGATACCTTACAAGCCAATTTTTGCCAATTTTCTGAGACACACAGGATTTATTGAAATTATTGATTTTTAATATTTTTCTCCGTTGTGTTAAAAATAAAAATTATAAGTGTGTATAGTGCAAAAAAAAGGCTGAACTACTCTAATAAGTACTGGACAACTACAGGTCTTTTTTTCAATTAAACTATGGAAAATATTTTATATATTATTATCATGATTTATATTTGTTATCTATCTTATTTGTTTAAATATTTATAATTTTTTATTTTAAGGAAACCTTTCAGAAAAACACAAGTAATATTTATTGTTTGTTTATGAAATATATATTTTGTGAGCCGGAGACTAGTACTTATAATCCAATGATAAAATTTATTTAAAATAAGTTTTTGATATAACAATATTTAATGTTTTCCAAATTGTATTATTGTTATTGTTCAAAGTTCCTTTATTTTCTCTGTAAAGTATATTGTTTTGGGAGCTACGGATGGTTCTGCTAGTACGTGTAACTACTAAGAATTACTCAACACATATAGATTTAATCCAATTAATATTCAATTTATTTTTTGAGATTGTTAGAAGAAATTTTACCCTTGCCTGAAGAGGTACTAAGGAAAGACTGACCAGCTTATAGGAAGGTCATGAAAGGTATAACTGAAAGTTTGGATCATGGTATTCAGACTAATAGGTATAATTTTAATTTAACTGCTAATTCAGATTTTCATTTTGTTATTTAATTGTTTTAAAGCTATATATAATATAAAGAGTCATGATTTTCATGCTACCTTGTTTCGAGTCTGTCACAAATTTTTCTTTTATTTTAATAGATGTTCCAGAGATTTTAGCATTGGCAAGGGAAAAACGGCAAGGCAGTTGTTCAGCGTAAGTGCATTGATCCATTGGTGCTCAAGTCATTGGTGTTGGTCATCAGTTTCTTGTAGCTTTTTATGGTTTCTTTTATATTTCTGATGATCTAGTAAAAAATGATAATATAATTCTTTAAAAGAGAAAATTAAATCAGAGAATAAAGGAAAAATTATTTGAGGAAATTGTCACACAAATAAGTTAAAAAAATATATTGTGTGCATATTTTTAAATTATTACTCTAATAGATTATTCTTTAAATATGATATATTGTTTGATAAAGGAGTTATTATTATAAGTCATTATTCTGAAGTTTTAAATGAAAGCACAGGCCCACTGATTTTAGCATAAAGTCTAAAACTATGCTTCATTATTAGCAGAAATATGTCTTATAATTCTTTTCTGTGGTGTGATGAATTGTTCTGTAACTCATTTCTTTTGTTGCCATTATGTCTTTGCTTCACTTAAAACAGAAAATAAATATAATTATTATTAAGTTAAATAGGAACATTTCTCTGCGGATTAATTAAAGATAGAGTATTATTATTATTATGTATGTTGGGGTTCCTGGTTTAGGTCAAAAAGATTATCTTATAAATTTCTTATCAATTCCAGAGACTCCTTATCATTGATTTTGGTCTATTCTTTAATAATTCATTGAAATTATTTAACATTCTAAAGAAAACATAAAATATATGGATTATTGGATGTTTCATTTATTCTCTAGAGAACTCTGTGCAGTGTGCTAAATGGAATGCAAATCTTTTAATAAATTTACCTTGTCCAGTTTTTTTTCTAATTTATTTTATCCACAAAGAAAAAATACCAAATTGTTCCTATTGTTTCAAAGATTGTTTTGAATTTTTCTAGAGACGCCTTCCGCTGCTCCAATGGTCAGTGCATAAGATCAGATCAGGTATGTGATGGAGCTGAAAACTGTAGAGATGGGAGCGATGAAACTCAGGCAACATGTACAAAACTTTCATTAGAGTGAGTTTTTGTTTGTCTCAATATTGGGTGTGCTTATTGTATTTACCATATAGTTGATTTTTATTCAAAGTATACTTATTTGAAGTATTCTAAAATATATATATAATTCTCATGTCACAGAGTTTGTGGCCGAACTCCTCCGAAATGGCTTGGCCGATAACTGATCAATTATCACTCGATCATTTATTCCTGCCAATCGTCTACCGGTGTCACTTCTCACCCAATAAACAAACATTCCCTAGAGGCGTTGAACAGGACAATGAAGGACATAAAAAACAATGACAAACTATTTGGCGGCACTCTGTTACTCCTTTTAGGTGGTTTCAGACACAAACTCTTCCCGTCATTCCATGTTCAACGTACGTTGATGACATCAATGCTCGCTTAAAATCATCGTCACCGTGGCTTAATGTTGAAAAAGTATAACTAAATGTAAATATGCGCGTTCAAATGCTTCAAGATCCATCCGCTGAAATATTCTAATAACAGCTGTTAGATATCGGCGATGGAAAAGTTGGTGTACACAAAAATACTGGATGCATAAAATTACCGACTGATTTATGCACAATCATTAATTCGCAAAATAATCTCATTGACCAGATATTTTCCAAAATACACACACAATACATTAATCATGAGTGGCTGGCAGAAAGAGCAATTTTGGCAGCAAAAAATGTGGACGTCAAGGATTTGAATATCAAGATACAAGAGTTCTTGCCAGGGGGCTTGATGTCATACAAATCTATCGATACAGTTTGCGATGCCAACGAAGCTATAAATTATCCAACAGAGTTTTTGAACTCATTGGATTTGCCAGGCATGCCACTGCACCATTTACTACTGAATGGTTGGATCTCCGGCTATTTTACTTTGTCATTTGAACCCTCCACAGCTGTGCAATGGTACCCGATTAGTGATTACAAAAATTAATGAAAAACGTTGAAGCAGGAATTTTGATTGGCAAGTTCCAAGGCGAAAATGTATTGCTACCAAGAATCCCTATTATTCCCACAGACGTGCTAATTGCATTTGAAGGCGTACAATTTCCAATGAGACTGGCATACAACAAGTTGCCAGGCCAAATGATATCTGTTTGTGCCTTAGATTTGGGCACCCCGTGTTTTTCACACGGAGAATTATACGTGGCAAGTTCTCGCGTGGGTAAGCCACCCAGTTTGTTTGAGCCCAAAGATGGAGTAACCAAAAATATCATGCACTCCATTGCACTAAGAAATTGATTTGTTTTTTTCTGTCTATTGTCATAATTCGTGATGGACATCTAATTTTAAATATATTAATCAAGATAATAAAGTTTAATGAGATATAAAAATGGATGTTTGGCGTTTTGTTATTTTTATAGGCTGTCATCGTTCACACCGCTATATTCTCCTTTTAGATAGACCACATCCCCACATACTTACAATAAGATAGTTAATTTTTATTTGACTACCAAAATGAGCTCTAAAAATAATTTAAAGGCAAAATAACGTTTGCCGGGTCAGATAGTATATATATATATATATATATATACACAGGGTGTCCCGTAAATGTCTAGTCATATTGTGAGGGGTGATAGAGGACCCTTAGGGGAACAAAAAATGTTCTATGACGATTTCCCGAATTCTCGCCCCTAAGGGAGAAAACGTCGTTTTATTGTTTTTTCGAGACAAACGTGGTTTTTAGAGGAATAATCGTTGTAGCTCCGTCCTAGGTGGTACTACTAGAAAGGAGGTGAAACCTATCGAAAGCTGAGTAAATTTACTATAAGACTAGTTGGGAGTAAACGTAAAAATGAATGAATGTAAGTATGTATATCTTACCAAAAGAAAGCTATTCTAAATTTCCTGACATTTTATTGATATTTCTTTCCAGCGTTACTCCTCAATGGGCAAGATCTGTGATTTCCGGCTTTTAGAAAAACTTCCCCATTTAACCAGCTTTCCATTCATGTATCACAACCCTGTGTTATTGAAGTATTTGAACGGTTTAAGAACAAAAGTTTTAAAAAAAACATGGATCTGTGAAAAGAAAATTATATTTTTTTCTTCAGTTTATTCAAAAATCTGAAGAGAAATATTTATTTTTATAAATGTTTACATAAATATTAAGTAAATATTTACTTATAACAATAAAAAAAATTACTTCCACGAATATAAAAAAAATTCCTAAAACAATAAATAAATAAAATATACATTTATTTTGAATTTATTAATTCAGGTAACTAATACTGGGTCCAGGAGTTGGCCATTAATGAACCCCAACCATACATTAACCTCAAAAATTACTATTTTTACCTAGATCACGCATTTGAACACATTTTTACAGGTATTTATATTTTTTAAAACAAATGCTTTACCTTGAATTGATACTGATGGCTATGCTTGTGAAACTCACTGGGATTCTCGTGAGCCCATGCGTTGTTGTTGTGGTAATTAAAAATTCTATCCCTCATAAATAAGATGTACATAGTCCTGTAAAAATGTGTTCAAATGCGTGATCTAGGTAAAAATAATAATTTTTGAGGTTAATGTATGGTTGGTGTTCCTTAATGGCCGCCACCTGGACCTAGTATTAGTTACCTGAATTAATAAATTCAAAATAAATGTGTATTTTATTTATTTACTGTTTTAGGAATTTTTTTTATATTCGTGGAAGTAATTTTTTTTATTGTTTTAAGTAAATATTTACTTATTATTATGTAAACATTTATAAAAATAAATATTTCTCTTCAGCTTTTTGAATAAACTGAAGAAAAAAATATAATTTTATTTTCACAGATCCATGTTTTTTAAAAAACTTTTGTTCTTAAACCGTTCAAATACTTCAATAACACAGGGTTGTGATACATGAATGGAAAGCTGGTTAAATGAGGAAGTTTTTCTAAAAGCCGGAAATCACAGATCTTGCCCATTGAGGAGTAACGCTGGAAAGAAATATCAATAAAATGTCAGGAAATTTAGAATAGCTTTCTTTTGGTAAGATATACATACTTACATTCATTCATTTTTACGTTTACTTTCAACTAGTCTTATAGTAAATTTATTCAGCTTTCGATAGGTTTCACCCCCTTTCTAGTAGTACCACCTGGGACGGAGCTACAACGATTATTCTTCTAAAAACCATGTTTGTCTCGAAAAAACAATAAAACGGCGTTTTCTCTCTTGGGGGTGAGAATTCGGGAAATCGTCATAGAACATTTTTTGTTCCCCTAAGGGTCCTCTATCACCCCTCACAATATGACTAGACATTTACGGGACACCCTGTATATATATATATATATATATATATATATATATATATATATATATATATATATATATATATAAACACACATACACACATTTATTGTTTATGATGAAATCGAAAAGACTCTGCACTGAGAACTATAAAAGTAATCACTGGGTACTCCATGGAATGCTGATTCATAAACCTGATTGAAAAAGTATGGAATTAAAATTCAATGTTTTAATTATAATTTTTATGAGTGACTTATGGATGACTAAATGCTAGGAGGGGAATTTCAGACTCAGGATTTGCCCCCTCGACATTAAATTTTTCATAGATGATGGTGCTATTCACTTTCACTTGAAACTGTGAGAGAACTAAAGGCATGAGAGAAACAAAGTAAAGCGTTGTGTTACCTACATTTTTCTGTCTCAGATAATAAAATAAAAAAAAAGTCAATGTTTCAGATTCGCCTTTTCTCTTCCAATGTCCTGTATTGAGCATATACCTCAGTAAAAGTGGATTTCAATTTCTTGGGAATCACAAATGTAGGGATTTAAAAACTAAAAACTGTAACAGTTGCACATAAATGCATAAAAATGCATGGGATGTGCAGAATAAACAATAAACCCCCACATCGTAGGATTACTACGATGTGGAAATAGAGAAAAAAATGTAGCCGATAATAAAACAGTAGTATATGTTGTAATTACTGTGACATTTTCCAATACTGAGCTCTTAAAAATGACAAATCTATACAATCAATATGACTTTATATACTTTTAACATTAAAATTATGGCTTCAATATTTTAGGCAGTCACATTAAGAATTAAAACCACAATTAAGAGCTCATGATTATTTTTTTTTTGTGAAGGATATGGATATTTTTATTTCTTCTACTCATTTTAGTTCTCTTTATAAGTGGGACTTCACTTAGCTTCATTCAATTGTAGTGTAGAATTTATATTTTTTTTAAATTTCAGGTGTCCATCTTATGCTTTTCGGTGTGCTTATGGAGCTTGTGTTGATAGCAAGGCTGTTTGTAACGGAGTTAAAGACTGTGCTGATAACTCCGATGAGCTGTTACCAGAATGTTTACAGCAACTTGCTCCTTTAAGTAATTCTGTTTGCAAGTAAGTTGGTGGATTTTTTTTTTTTTTTTTTTTTTTTTTTTTTTTAATATATATTGTAATGATATTTTACATTACATATTTAAAAGTTTTAAATTCGAATAACCGTTAAAGGTAAAAAAGGCGGGTAAAGACGAATACAAGGTTTGCGGAAAATGAAAAACAAATAAATTTTTCTTTTATTAATTTTCATCAAAAATTAAAAGTTTTAAATTAAAAAACTAACACGGAAAATTCTGAAAATCCAAAAAAGCTCATTGATATGTTGGATTCGTTGCTGGAATAAGCAAATATTATTTGTTATATTTGTCTAGCAGTCGATACAGGTAGCATTGGGGAGACCGGTATGACGCTCCCGCCAAGAAACAACGCCATTCCGAATGCAGCTCTAGTTCAGTGTACAGCTAGTCTCATATGTTAGTCTATTGAAAGCAGTTCAGTCTGTTGAGTTAAAAGGAAGATACAGTTGTAACGAAGATCCTGTCCTATGCAGTTAATACCGAGCTGGCTTTATATCAGGTAATGCTTGTTTATTCCTATGCCTGGATGTAACTTATCTATGAGTTTTTTCTTTTGTTTTGTTTTTTATTAGTTAAAATTATCTTTGTTTTACTTTACTGGACTCGAACCTAACCCCTGAGAATAAGAGTCTTTAAATTTAAATATTTTACCTTTTGTCGACCCAACGTGGCGCAATTCTCTAATTCAAATATTTTAAATAATTAATTTTATTTTTTATATTATAACAATATACAGCGCATTGACGTCTGGGCCATTAGCGCCAACATCCAAGGGGCAGCAGGAAATTTTCTCAACGAGCCGTAAGGTGAGAAAATTCTCGCCGCTGGTGGGGATCAAACCCACCACCTCCCGCATAGGAAACTAAGACGCTAGCCACTAGACCACCAGGAGACCCAAGGAATTTTATTTAAACAATTAATTTATTTTATACAGGTATACCTCACCTTATGCCAGTAATTCATTTCAGGGGAGGAGACATAAGTCAAAATAATTAAATACGATTTGTAATTTGTTCGGATTATGCAGCCGACTCTCAGAACAAAGGAGAGTTATACCTTATTGGCTCGTCCTGAAATGAATGCAGAGTTTGGGTTTTAATATACATAAAATAAAAGAAATTATCTAAAAACATTTTTTGTTAATCAAAATACTGTCAGTACATATATATCTTATGTTTTTTTATTAATATATATCTTTAATATCTAATAAACTTTTAGGAAGTCTGAATTTACTTGTAATTCGGGTCAGTGCATTGATGAATTTGCTGCTTGTGATGGCAACAGTGATTGTTATGACGGTTCAGATGAAACAATTACTCAGTGCATCAATGTCAGGTACGAAATTTGCTAGTTTTTCATCTTAAATATTTGTTTAATATTATTGTAGTGAATTCTCTTATGTTCTAACCCTAAAAATTATAGAAATTAGATATTATTTCCTTTAGTGCACTAATTTTACATTTAGATATTAGTATAAAATTAATATAAAATTAGATATCTAATTTTATATTTAGATATCTAATTTTATATTTAGATATTATCCTTTAGTGCACTAATTTTAAATTTCCTTTAGTGCACTAATATTATTTCCTTTAGTGCACTAATTTTCCTAGTTATAGTACAAGAATACCTCTAAATGAAAAAAAAAAAAAAAAAATCATTCTCAAAGCAAAATTATGTTTTACTGCTTTATAATGTGGGAATATTATTCACCCTAAAGGATTAGTGGGGGGAATGAATTAACATACTGTCACCCGGAACAATGATGTTTCACTAGAAATAAGATGCCTGCTAACTAAGTCAAGTTGGTGCTCCTTTGGACTTCAGTGCTGTAGGCTCTTATCCAGAGGAATTAAGATACTGCTGTAGAAGACTCTGATCCGTCCAGAGACGTAGAACCTAAAAAAATCCTTGTGATTAGTTCGCACTTCAGGAACATGAGAAGAAAATCCTGGGTACAACCTCTGGAGGAGTCTTGCAGAACGGCCAGTGGTTCCGTCGAACCAAAGTCGATCTCTACTCCTAGTACAATAAACCTGACACCTTCATGTTTGTATGAATAGGGAGATTGTGTTGACCTGGTCATCTGGAGAATGGAAGATCACATAAGTCTCCAAAAAGTTATATGGGACTCGAAGAAGAGGAAGACCAAATCTAAGTTGGCAGAATGGCTTGGCTCACAGGCCGGAAGGCGGCTTTAGATGACAGATATTATTGGCGAAAGCTGATCCAGTAGACCCTGACGAGGAGATGAGTTGTTGCGCTACTGTTTTATTAGTACTATAATAAGGCAATGATGAAGTTGTTTTATTTGTCAGGCCCATAGAATAATTTCATTTATTTAGCATTCGCTTATTTTAAAGGCATTAGATAATGATAAACGTGAATTTAATTTACAGATGTCCTGCTTTCTCTTTTCAATGTGCATATGGTGCTTGTATTGACAATTCAAAGAAATGTGATGGCGTTGAAGACTGCAAAGATGGATCTGATGAGGACTCAGAACTGTGCAATCCCAATGATAACTCAATAACTACCACAACAACCCGGCCTAGCAAAACAACTATTCGTCCTAGCTTGTATGAATTACAATAATTTTTCTAATTATGTTTTTTTATTAATGCTAAAAAAATATTATTTGACACTTTTTCTTGATTTGATTGACATTGAAAAGACAAGTATTTTTATATTTATAAAAATTCATTGAATGTGAATTTTACTAAACTTAAAAGAAAGTGTATATTTTTACCCTTTATATCATCCAAATAACTTAAAAAAGTATAATTAAAGTAGCTCAAAAACTCCTTTCTTTCCCGTGAATAATGGATGTCACTGCAACAGATGTTGTCCGTTACAATCTTCTACGAATTATATAATTTTTATTAATAATATGTTGGTGCATCGTTATGGTTCGATAGTATGTCAGTTTTGTGACATTTTGGTGCTCAATTTAATTGCCATTCTGCCAAATATAAATTTGTTTAGTAGAAAAATTAATCCATCAGCATAACTTTAAGGTAAAAATACCAAGACATTTTTTTAGATAGAAAAATATTAAGAATTACTAATACAAAAGATAAGAACACTATGGAAGATGATGCAGTTTCTTAGATTCAGGACTTATTAGATTAAATATGAAGGATGCTTTAACATTCTTTATCATATGTAATTTTTATAAGAACTGGCTCCAATGATTTGTTACTCGTTCCAGGGATGGTGGTTGTGTCCTACCAGATAAACCGAACGGTGGAGATTACATTGTTTTGGACTGTGAAGAAGGTAATAGAAGTCCTAAATGCAGGAGAGTCCCCGGTACTATTGTCCGTGAAAATTCTATAATAAGGTTCTCCTGTCATGATGGCTATGTTCTGCCCGAAAAAGTGAGGAATTCTTTTTGCTATCGAGGCTTTTGGGAACCTGAGCCACCAGAATGTCAAAGTTTGTAACATTTATTTATTTATTTATTTCATCATTAATTTAATTCATTTTTATAATTAATCATAAAACTATTAAGTATTTTCATCACCCTAGGACTACTAAGCCGGGGGGGGGGGGATCACTAAACCCTCATAATTTTTCTCTTATTTATTTAAAGTAATTAATTAGGCGTTCTCTTATTATAAACTAAATAATGTACTATATTTTTATCTAAATACTTCTAGAGGATTTAGGCATCATAAGTTATTTTAAATCATTTTAAGTAGTATTTTTATGCATATTTTGCCAGGAATTGTGTAAGTATTTAGTTCTGAACCTACAAGTTATTATAATTTTGTCATATCGTCCATATCAAACCATTGAATATGTAACTCGGAGCAAACTAGAGAACGAACATATTCTATCTATTGACGAAGTAATATATTGAAAAATGGTCTTATTCGATACTTTATTTAAAGCAATAAAGGCTATTCTAAAGGGGTTACACTTGTGACAATTAGCGACAAGCCGTATCATCTACAATCAAAGAGCAAAGATTCGAATCTGAAAAACGAGATTTTGCTTATTCGATAGTTTGACATGGTAGGGAAAATATATTTGTGGCATAAATATATGAAAACTAGGAGATGTTGTGCTTGTATTTCATTCATTGTTCTATACAGAAATATATTTTTTTTTATTAGAGACTTAATTAAATTTGATAGGTATTACTTTTTTGTAGCTTATTGGTAAACATTTGTTTTGAGTAGCACTCATAATACTATATTTCACAATATAGTACATTATTCCTATTGCTGATTTGTTAAATTAGTATCTAAGAATTTGAAGTTATTGGTATTGTTCTGTAATTTTCCGAAGTTTTAGAATTTTGAAGGGAAATATTTCTGGCTTGTGAATAAAGTAATATTTCTGGCCTATCAATAAAATCTCAACTGAAGAAGATGCTCGGGGAGAATCACAAAGCAATTTTCTATCCACTTCAAAATAAGGGAAAACAAAGAGAAGTGAATAGGAGACATACAACGAATGTGAAAATCTGATGGAGCTTGTAAGAAAAAGCGGGTGTCTTGTGACTAACGCCTTACATTCTCATGCGGGAGATGGGGGTTTGAGTCCCACCTACACCATGGATGTCAGCGCTAATGGCCCAGTTGTGGGTGTGCCGTAAAAAAAAACAAAAAACTTAGAGAGATCTGGAAAAGGACCTAGGCCTGGTAGACAAAACATGCCAAGTAGCAAGAAGGTTGGCAGTTGAAAGAGCGGACTGGCATGCACTTTTAGGTGCTCTATGCTCGACTAGGAGTTAAAGGAATTACAGTATTAATAAAGAAATATATTAGCAGCAGTGTATTTGAGTTGGCCACGATTTAATTTTTTTAATGTTTAAAAGCTGAATATTTGTTTTGATTTATGTTCTAGAATTGTGCAATGGTTTGCACTCAGAGTCATTGGATTTGAGCTGTTTCTATCTTGGAAGTCCTGTCAATTGCAACAACACTGCAAGACCAGGAACGAGAGCAAAAGCACACTGCAAGCCTGCTTATCATGTCAGCGACCCAGCTGCTGTATTCACAGAGTTAGAATGCCTCGACAATGGAAAATGGACTTCACCACTCTTCACTTGCATTCCAGGTAAACCTCGGCCCAATCCTGTTGTTTTCCACATCTATAATATATATGTAATTCAGATAGGGGAGCCTCCTTACACAAAATTTAAAACTGTCATTGATTCAGTAAATGAAAGTGTGAATGAAATTTAATAGGGAGTAATCTCACAATAAAATTATCATGGAAAAAATTACCTATTGTATATTTACAAAATATATAGCTTTAATGTTCTTATTGACATATAGTATTTAAAAGTAGTCAAGAATCTGCATTGTAATTTACAAATAATAGATCAAAATTAGTGTTGTATTTTTCAAATAAATGTTTAAAATGTATTATTTTTATAAGAACACTAAGCTGTGATGAGTGCTGTGTTAATTTAGTTTTGTAAATTGTTGGTTTTTTGCTGTCCTGATGAGCTGTCTTGAAGGAAGTTAGCATTGTTTGATTACTTTTTCCCTGTTAATGCAATACATCTTCAACAATATGTACTCAATTGATTATTAATAATCCCTTTTTAGTTTTAAAACATCTGCCTTAATTTAATGTTTTTAATATTACGTCTCTCTAGAAATATTATGCTTGTACCTAATATGGATTGCGTTACATTGAATTTAGTGTTTTAAGGACTTCTTTTTTGTAGTGATTTGGTATGACATGCCTGTTAAGCTTTATTTAATAAAGCATAAACACATGACATGTTTCTACCTCTTTCTTTTAAGTCATAATGCCTGCAAATATTTTAGTTATTTTTATTTACTCTTTTTTTATCAATATTGCTAGAACAGTTACTATACCTACAGAGATTTTAATCTTTAGCGGAGTCTGAATAGTGTTGGGCATTTCGGCGAGCCATGACCTCAGAAAATGAAGACGTATTTTAACAATGAACAAGAGTAAAGAAAGAATTATTTACTTCAATCATTTCCTAATTCACTCTAAATATCCTATCAGTTTCAATTCTGCACTTAGTCACATTCTTGTGACTAAGTCTTTCATATTATTGCTTTTAAAGCTCGTTGACTTTAAAAACAGAAATCTTAACTTTAAAAGTGAAAGAAAGAAGCTCCTGGTAGTATTTTTTTTTTTTTTTTTTTTTTTTTTTTTAATACTCTTTAAAAATCAGTCTTAAGTTCATTATATTTCTTAGTGTGCTTTTAAGAATTTACAACTTAAATAATTTTTATAGTAATTTTTTAAATCATTCCCACTTTTTTACCTTAGCTTTGTAAAAAAAAAAAGAGTAAATATAATTTTTTTGCAGGTGCTGTGCATTTAAGTAAATCAAAACAGTCAATAAATAATCAAAATGTATTAAAGTGTTTTAGATAGATTCATGTTGAGTCATTTTTCGTGTGTTATAATAATTTAGTTTTGTATTGTACTTAAGAAGTGTTGATTGATTGCGCCTTTTTTCTTACTAGTTTTTTTTGTACTAAGGAAATAATGAAAGTTACTAACAACCGAGAAAGAATTGTTATGAAGAAGAATTTTGGAATTAATTAGGTATTTAGTAATGGGTTTGTTGGAGATAGTAGGTAAAATAACCCCTGAATATTTAATGTATCAGGTCAGTCCAAAAGTTTTTGCACATTTTTGGGAAATCATTAAATAATGTAAATAAAACGCAATTTAACCATTGCCATATTTTTCTTCACTATCTACAATTTCTCGCCAGCATACAGGTAGGAGGTTTCAAATGTCATTACTCTGGTTTTGTTACAAACAAACTTGAAAGTTCATTTTGTACTAAATGTTTAGAATTTAACTTTTCCCCTTGACAAAAATGTTGTAAGGCATAACAAAAGTGAAAATCTCTGAGAACTATGTCCGGGGAATAAGCAGGATGTGGCAAAAAGTCCTGAATAAGTTCAATATTTTTTTGCAGCGTTTTTCAAGCCGTATTTGGTCTAGTTTTATATAAAACAACATTTTTTTTTTTTTACTGTGCTTCGACAACTAGGCCATTAGTGCCGACATCCAGGGTGCAGCGAGGAATTTTCCCAACGAGCCGTGGGATGAGAAAATTCCTGCCACCGGTGGGGATCGAACCCATCTCCCTCTTACGAATCTAAGGCGCTAGCCACTAGACCAGGGGAGACCCGTGAAAAAAATGATAAAAATTGTTTGTTTGTAATGCTGCTTTCTCCAACTTGAATTTTTTGAAACCATTTCTAAGCAGCACTGATAGAATGTTCACCATGTACTCTAATAATTTCTATCGCTGCAGATCCAGTAGATTTACTCAAAAACAAAAAACATAATATAGTATTGATTATCAATATTCATTTTCTGTGGGCACTAATAATGTTTACAAAACTTGGTTCGCAATCTTATTGGTCTAGTAGTCAATCATAGCAAAGCTCATGCATGATATTAATGTGCACAAAATGTTGGGCTGTCCTAATACAAAAATAATGTAGGAAGAAATGGCTGTACGGGTTTATGTATTTAATGATAATGTACCTACATGCTCAAATTTGATACTTTTTGAAGATGTATTATTGCTGTGCTATTTTCTTCTTTTAAGTATGCTCAATTGTATTAATCAATCCCCTCCCCACATTTTAATCAGAGAATGTATGATCACATCACCATGAGAAATGATGCAGATAGTTTGCTTCATCTATTTTTCCTTGACTTAACTTTTGTTTTGTCATTTTTAGCCCTTGAATTGGGGAAAACAACAGGAGTAGTTAGGAATTTAATAGGATTTTTAGCTACATTTTTTTTAATTGTTCTTTGTTAGAAATCTCAACTAGGTAATGTAATGCTTTGATTTGTTTTTAGTTCTGTGGATAGAAATTAAATGTATTTTGAGTTTGTTTTGTTTTTTGTTTTTTTAAATAAAGTTTTCAAAGCATAAAACCTTGTTGTTTTTCCCTTTTCTATCAATCCTCTTTGAATCCTAAAATCTGAAATGAATATGTCGACCAAGATAAATACTGAGATCCAAAACGCCTAGATTGAATAAATCTCGTCAGTGCCACTAAGAAATGATCAGGAAGTAAAAAAAAAAAAAAAAAAAAAAAAAAAAAAAAAAAAAAAAAAAAAAAAAAAATATTGAAGACTTAAGGAATTAAGGTAAACAATATTAATTTTTCAAAATAAATATTAACTCCAATAAGTATGTTGTAACTGATATGAACTCTGTGTTTTAACATGTACACCCGAAAAAAAAAAAAAAAAAAAAAAAAGGTTCAGTTTCACTTAAGAAACATGTTTTAAACATCTATGCTTTTGATTTAAGAACTATAATATTTTAGACCTTTTATTTTTTCCTTTAAATCTAGATTTCTTTCCAAAATATTTTTAAATTCCCAATTAAGTAATGTATCAATGTAGACAAATTTTATTACTCTGTAACTTCTGCAATTTAGTGACATTAAGAGAATAATTTTTTTTTTTAACTTTGTCACTGGATGATTTCATCTCTTCTTACTTCCCGCTATATATCACCAGCGGTGCAGTTTTTTGAACACCAAATTTGTGTTTGAGGGAACAAGCTATTTTTGCGATCAAGAAGAAAGATGTCTAGGAACTTAAAAATATTATTCAGCCAAACAATCAATATAAAAGTGAGGCAGATACTGCTCTTCATTATCCAACAGAATTTGTGGATTCACAATATCTCTCAGCGATGCTTATGGCACCTGCTGCAATTGAAAATTGGTATAATTGATCGGAACGTTCAATTCTTTATAATTTCTTGTTTTTTTTCTGAACAATTACCACTATAAAGGTAATTTATAGCTATTAAATAATTGTATCGTTAATTGCTGGTTAGTGAAGTTTAGGCTAGGAAGACATAGGATTGTGAAAGAAAACTCTCCAAGAGCAGTAATTGTCTCACTCATTTTGAATATACATGACTATTGTATATTAATATTTGTTTGTAAAAATTAAAATTATTAATTTTGTTTTCGTTTTTAACGGTGCAACAACTATTTGGCTATTAGCACCGGGCTACCTACAGGTTACAAACCTTTTATAATGCCAACAGCAGGTGGTCGGTCACCCATTCAGGTACTGACCACGCCCAACGTTGCTTAACTTTGGTGATCTAAGGGAACCGGTGCATACAACGTGGCTATGGCTGTTGGCTAAAATTATTAATATATAAATAAATGAATATTCTTATCAGTAATGGTAAAAATTGTGAATTAGTGGTTCACAATAGGTTTGTTAATGGTCAGCAATAACTATAAAGTCACTGACCACTGCACTGTAAACATATGAACACCAGGGGAAAAGCAATTGAGCAGACCAATGACCGTTACCTATATCTGTTATGTCAGTAAGGAGTGACGGATAATTTTACTCACAGAAACTGCGTTATTTCCATTCTTATCCCAAGTGACATTTGTAAAAGAATAGAAACAGCAATTAATTAAAAAGCTATTGAAAAAAATACTGTTAAATTAAATTAAAATGTGAGGTAAACAGAGGAAAAAAAAACATTCAAAAGAATGAAATCAAGAGCAATACAGAAGTTGAAAATACTCGCATTGCATCTTCAAATTCTGCTCCGAAAGCTTTATTTACAACAAAAAATTGTTTCTCATTTTAACTATCCTGTTCTTCTGAAAAATACATTTTACTACTATTAGCAGTGACAAAAATAACAAGCAATAAACAACTAAGGGAAAGTGACCTAAAAATAGTTCAAATACACAAAACCAACAACTTCAAAGTTTTAAGCTCTTGTTTCTCTGAATGTGATTGACCCATCAGAAATTATTTCAGAATCGTTTGAATGTATGAACATGTTCAAAAATATAAGAATACCAAATTGTACTGAACCAAACTCTAAAACGAGTTTCATAATTTTATTTTAAATGTATTTATGTAATGAGAGCAAGCTCAGCTTAGCATGTGCTGGTGGATTAAAATTTAGCCGAGGTGATAAACATTCTTTCAGGTAGCTAGGAGAGCCATATATTTCCTACAATTTTATGTCACTGCTTGTGACTTTTCCCCCTTAAAAAGTTTTTTGGCTTCACAAAACATATCAAAAGCTTAATCTGTCCAAGGCTTTCTCTAGTGGGGGGGGGGGGGGGGTTGTTTAAAATATTTGCATTGGTTTCTCTTTCATTCAAACTGTTTTAAGTGTGCAGCAAATCTTAACCTTTGTTAAAGTTTGTTTAACTTGACAGTAAAGTAACAGAATATGTAGAAAACACTCAATATTATTTCAAGTATATAATAAGTTTTTACCACAATGTAAGAAGAGGTTTTGCAGCATCTGAGGTTGCTAGAGGAATCTCTATTAGTTATCAACTCGCAACAAGGCTTTATAAAGCTTAATGCAATATATTTGGACATTCAAAAGCCCATTACTGATGACCTCAAACTATTTTGAAAAAAAATATAAAATCTTTAAGTCTCAGTTTAATTTAATTTAATACCCCACCACTGGATAAATAGAAAAGATTCGTCTAATAGATTTTTAGTCTTCAATAATAAACCTTGTGATTTAATTTCTTTAACAACTAACTAATTTTCATTTTTCTACTGTTGTATGAATGAACCCAGTCTTGCCAACACATTTCTTAAATTGAAAAGGTGAAGTATATTGCTGGTGATTTATACACTGGCTCAAGTCAGCAATTTTGATTTGTAAATTTTCTTTGGGGATAGGGAAAAAAAAAATGATTTATAGTTCAAAATCCAATCCCGGAGTATCTGCATGAAATGCCTATTCAAACAAAAATGTAAATTTACCTGAAACTCTTAAAATATGAAGTTTTATTCTTTACAATATGACAATTATTTATTTTTGTAAATTACATCTCACCCTTTGCAAGCTTGAACCTATGTGAACTCATTCCAAAAATATCTTTTAAAACATTAGCATCATATCTTGTGTAGGATTTGAAGTATATCTCTCCACAGATCAAAAATAAATGTAATAAATTATTTTTCACTAACACTGAAAATGCTATTGAATAAGAAATCTGGGTCTTGGAAAAATATAGCAGATTATTTATTTATTTCAATTTTAATTTCCACTTACACATAAAACAGTAGAACATATTAAAGGAGTTAAGAAGCATCTTCTATAATAAAAGGGCTCCTTTTATAAACTCCCAGTATTATTAGTGAGGAAGGTTGCAAATGAGTGAGATGAAAATAAATAGATTCTTCTAAGATCAAGAGACACAAATATGGATCTTCTTTGATATTTTATTGAGCAGTAGGTCTTTCAACAAATCATTTGTCAAAAGGCCTACTGCTCAATAAAATATCTCTGGGTAGACCCATTATTGTTTCTCCTAATCCTGCGTACCCCACCAAAGGATAAATAGAAAAGATTCTTCTAAAATTTGTCTGTTTAGCCTGTTCAATAATAAAACTTGTAATTTAATTTCTTTAACAACTAACTATTTCTATTTTTGTATGAATGAACCCAGTCTTACCAACACATTTCTTATTTTCCAGATTGTGGCATTAAAAACATTAACGTCCAGAAACTTATAGTTAATGGCTCAAAGGCAGATGGTGAATATCCATGGCATGCTGGATTGTTCAAAGGGCCCGACCACCAATATATTTGTGGAGGCACTATCATTACGCCAAAAGCCATTTTAACAGGTAAAGAAGAAATATTGTATGTTGACCACCATGGGGGTATATAAGGGGGGGGGCTGCAGCCCTCCCTGAAATTTTTACTTGATCGGTAAAATGTTTCATAAACCCCTTAAAAATAAATTAAATAAGATCACTTAGTAAATAAAAAATATTTTATTTTAGGTGTAATAGTGTTTTAGTTGTCTAAAACTATTCCATGTTCTATTTGTTTGTATTCCATACCCCGGAAATGGTCCCAGTGTCCCCCAAAATTTTCTCAGCCCCCCAAAATTATTTCCTATACCGTCATTTGGGGTGAGTTCGGACACATTTTCGAGGTTTTCTCGTAATTAAAAAAGACAGAATTTTTGTAAAAATCTGGAAAAATTAATTTATGAACCCTTAACATTCCTCTATCGAATAGTGTATTTTGTTTTTTGAATATCTCAAAAATTTTCAATTTTTCTTATAGCTAAAATGTGTCCGAACTCACCCCTATGTGTGGGGTGAGTTCGGACAGCCTTTAATTTCTGTAAAAATCTTAACTTAACCTATAGTTGGAGTGAGCTCGGTCATAATTGACGATATTCTAAAGAGGAATATTTTCTATAATATTTTTTAGATTAACAAAATATTCTTTCACTTTTTCCTTATCAACTTCTGCTCTACACATTTTGATGCTTTGTGCAAGGCGTTCCGTTATGGCTGATTCCTTTTCATAAAGCCTTAAAACCATTCCAGTTTGGGCTTGCTTTAAAATCCTGCGAATTTTTTCCTGACCATCCAAATATGTTTTTACGATTTGGCGAATATCTCAATCGAGTTAATGGAAAGTCCCATTCAGCTGCAGCTTAAATTCCCTTTGATATTTTTTTTTCTTCTTGACTCAATTTTGTTTGGCCGCCACTTTTTTTTGGTGTGCATTCCTCTAACTTTATCAATTAAAGTCGATTTAGGTATTTCGTTGTACATCGAAATACCTAAATCGATACGCTGCCTCTTTCAGAGTCTTCTTCTTTGTTTTGACATCGTCAACCAAATTTTTCAAAGCCTCTTTGGAATAAATACTGTTTTCCTTTAAGCCAAAAGGACGCTGGTATAATTGATACATGTCCGAACTCACCCCATGGTATGCGAGTTTTTTACTTAACGAAGAAAAAAAAGCTTTTGAACCAAAAAAAATAATATATTTATTTATGTATCATTAGCCAACATGTAAACCTACTATAAAATATGAAAAATTAGGGTTTAATTACTTCTAGAGCCTCTACACAGATGTTTGTTTCTAGCATTTCGAAAATCATGGAAATTACAACTCACATTAAAATATTCGTTACTCACTTCAAAGTGTTCTCAGGGCGATTTTGCCTTACTTACATGGGAAACATACAATATCGATAGTATTTGTCATGCCAATTATGACCCTAATGAAAACGTTTGCTCCAGGTCACGTGATTTCCTGCGCCATTCACTATTGTCCGAACTCACCCCAAAATACGGTATGCGCCCATGTTGACCACTCATAAATTCAAAGGTATGATTAAAATGTAATTATTATTATGGGGTCTGTTCTCCTCAGTTTCCTGGGGTAAATTCTTTCGGGGGCTATTGCCAACCGAAAGAATTGTTGTTTTTATTATTTTTTTTTCATGTATCTTGTCACGGGCGTTCGTTCAAGAATTTTCTAACTATTCCCGCAGTATTATTACTATTATGATTGAGTTAGCTGGTTGAAACAGCCAAACGTTTTATATTTTTTGTTTTGGTATCTGTTAGAAAGCACATTCCTCAGCAATGTATACATTTTTTAAAAATAATTCACATGGGAAGAAGTTAAATCAATTATTAATTTGTGGATGCTGAGTACTTTTCTATCAGATCATATTTTTTCATTATTTCTAATATTTCCTTTCGAAGATTTAGCTTGACTCTCCTATGGTGTAACCTTTTATTTTCATTCTTTAATATATTTCTCTCTTTTACAGTGTATTCAGATATCTTTAGTTCTTTATGATTCTCTTGGAGTTGAAAAAAAAAATTTCCCTATATAAATTTTGTGAGAAAACCATTTTCCTTTATGCATTTTGCATAACTGGAATATACAATTGTTTGATAAGGCTTTACAAGGACTTTTAGTGATATAATGGATCTCTCGGACAACATTTTTCAACCTAATATCACCAAATATTTTTATGGAAATAAGTATTGTGGGCACAGTACCTCTTTTTGTGAATTCATTCATTATTATTCTGTAGTATAAAGACTGAGCAGTGAAGATGCAGAAATCGGTGGTGTATAAAATGTATTCTTCGACAAATTACATTAATTATATGTTAAGTACTTTAGGACAAAATTATTTTGTGAAATCTGGCAGAAAGTCTGTTGAAATTTTGGCCATCACCACATTGACACAATTCATATTCAAAAGACCCTAAAACATTGAATGAGTTATTTAAGCATAATACCTTCATACGCTTTTGACAATTTGTTTTAAGGTCTCATAAAACTTACATGAGCCCATTGTGTCCCACCGGAGCAGAGCCATTTAAAAGTTTCTTCGAGTTACTGGTAATATAAATTTAAAAAAAAATCGAGTGCAAAGGGTTAATTTGTACATTAAATTTCTTGATTGCATATTATCTATGCTTTTTACGTAACTTAATTATTATTTACAGCTGCTCACTGTGTTTATAATGAGACTTTAAGACGAGTAATCAGGTCGTCAGAACTTTTTGTGGTTGTAGGGAAGTACCACAGAAGTTGGGATGTTCATGATCCTAATGAACAGCGTTTTAGGGTAAGTTAAGCATTCCCATTTTTATTTTTTGAAATTTTATTCTGAAGAACTGTAAAACTAAATTATTTCAGGTGCTAGAAATACTCATCCGAGATACGTATTTAGGGAAAAACAACAGATATGAGCATGATATTTCAGTTCTTGCTATTGAGGGAACAATTTCAGTCAAACCATCTGTCATGCCTGTCTGCATTGACAAACTTGGAAACTTTGAGTTATACCGGCGTCCAACAGCTCTCGGAACAGTAAGTTTTAATGGTTCCTTGTTTTTTTTTTTCATTTCTTCAATGTTAGTCTATGGACTTAGTGCATAGTTATCACATTTGCCTCCCTAGTCCTGAGGTATTCCTTGGCATAGTCCAGCGACTAGAGTTCAATACCTCGATGTCCATGAGTTAGCCCATTAGTAGGCACATTCTCATGGGAAAATCATCAGTTTGCTTGAGCACAGTACTAACTTCATTATCTTTAGAGCGTGCTCTATGGTAACGAATCAGATAGCTCTACCCCATCAGCATCTGTGGGAATTACTTTTTTTTTTTTTTAAATTAAATTGTAGACTACTATGGTATATTCTTCTAAGCAATAGGATCACTTTATACATGTATACCGTGCGTTATGTAATTTTGAGTTATACTGTGGTTCTCGACTATATGTAGTAAAAACAATGCACTGAAAAATAAAAATCTATGCTTCTGTTAATTGCACAATAAAATCCTTAAACACAAGTAAAGTCATGTTATTCTGTTCACCTTATTTAGTGGTCTTCAAGAGCACAATATTGGAGGATTCCATTGGAGTTTCAATATCTTCTGTTTGGTTTGTTATATGTATATGTAAACATGCTTAGGAATAAGCACAACATAAATCTCATGTTATCGCCTACTTCCTGTGAAAAAGAAAGTAGTTCCTACAAAAAAAAGAAAAAAAAAAAAGATTTGTATAGATCTAATGAGCAGGAAAAAAATACTTCTAACCTTCAAAATTATTGTCCGAAATGTGCAATTACCTTTTTCAACGATAGCCCCTATCTAGATGAAAGTGAAACACATCCTAAACCAAAACCTAGCTTTCTTTAACAATTATCCAACCTCAAAACCAATTCATTGGAAACCCATTTTAAAATTTATATGATTTTTTAAACTGTTTTATCCCACAATGCCAATGAAACAAATCAAACGGAAAAGTTATATTTTGAAGCAGTGCATTAACAGAAAGAAAAGCCAAGGATAGAAGACTGGAAGGAAATAACAGTTAAAAGTGCTGCTTCATTCATGACAGGTTTCCTCATCAAGCTAATTTAGAACAATATTTTTAATAAACTTTTACAGTCTATAAAAAATGTTTGGGATTAATTAATGAAACTGTTTTTTTTTTTTCTTATTTTTAAGGTTGTTGGATGGGGAACTACTGAGAATGGTACTGTCAGTGATGAATTGAGAATTGGAAAATTTCACTTTTATGATTTCCACAGCTGCAGAGAAAGAGTTTCGAGTGACTTTTCCGTTTTCATTACTTATGATAAATTCTGTGCAGGCCTTCCCAATGGTAAAATTGACATATTTTTCTTTTTAATGCAATTTTTTTTAAATGCTTATACACATAAGAATATGTTGTTTCAGGAGCAAGTTTAGCACAGGGCGATAGTGGTGGTGGCCTCACTTTTCCACAAGCGCATAGCGACAAAGAAATGCATTTTATTTATGGAATTGTTAGTATTAAAGACAGCAGCAATAATGCCTTAACTGCATTCACTAATGTAACAGTGCACGTTGAATGGTTAGATAGGGTAATAGGTGCTATTAGGAAAAGTAGATCTTGAAAGTTCTGATTGAATTCAGAGCTAATAAATAGTACTTAAGAACCATGTAAAGAGTGCATCTTTATTCCTAATCAAGCTAAGAGATACATGTAACCATAATGACTTGAACTGAATGAAGCAGTACTGAATGCATTCAGGAAAATATTTTTGCTGTGCTCCATCTCAGGTTATACAAATGGAAAAGAAATAAAAATGCTAAGGGTATTCTGAAAACCTACTATCTCAATATTTCGTAGTTTGAGCTCTTAGACTGATAGAATATTTAACTCAACCAAATCAAAACAACTATTCTCTTTTGAACTTCTTCCCAGGCTTAGTTTCATCTTCTCAACGTATATCACCAGAGGTACAGTTTCTAAACCACAAATTTCCTCCAGCATTAAATCTACCTTCTTTAGCTGGCACATGACGCTTGTTTGCTAACTGGAAATAAATGTTTAAAACTTTTTTATCCAGCTGCCTGCTAATCACTTGGGTTCAACGTCCTGATCATTCTTACCTGTTCTAGCCTGCTGCCCGCTAATCCCTTGCGTTCAATGTCCTGATCATTCTTACCTGTTCTAGCCTGCTGCCCGCTAATCCCTAGGGTTTAACGTCCTGATCAGTCTTACCTGTTCTAGCCTGCTGCCCAGCAGGCTAGAACAGGAAAGAGAGGTAAGGACACTGATCCTGGAGGAATTAGCAGTCAGCAGGCAAGAATGATCAGGACATAGAACCCAAGGGATTAGCTGGCAGCAGGCTAGAACAGGAAAGAGAGGTAAGGACACTGGTCCTGGAGGAATTAGCGGGCAGCAGGCTAGAACAGGTAAGAATGATCAGGACGTTGAACCCTAGGGATTAGCGGGCAGCAGGCTAGAACAGGTAAGAATGATCAGGACGTTGAACCCAAGTGATTAGCAGGCAGCTGGATAAAAAAGTTTTAAACATTTATTTCCAGTTAGCAAACAAGCGTCATGTGCCAGCTAAAGATCTACCTTCTTTAGCTGGCACATGACGCTTGTTTGCTAACTGGAAATAAATGTTTAAAACTTTTTTATCCAGCTGCCTGCTAATCACTTGGGTTCAACGTCCTGATCATTCTTACCTGTTCTAGCCTGCTGCCTGCTAATCCCTTGCGTTCAACGTCCTGATCATTCTTACCTGTTCTAGCCTGCTACCCTATAATCCCTTGCGTTCAACGTCCTGATCATTCTTACCTGTTCTAGCCTGCTGCCCGCTTATCCCTTGGGTTCAACGTCCTGATCATTCTTTCCTGTTCTAGCCTGCTGCCAGCTAATCCCTTGGGTTCTATGTCCCGATCATTCTTACCTGTTCTAGCCTGCTAATTCCTCCAGGATCAGTGTCCTTACCTCTCTTTCCTGTTCTAGCCTGCTGCCAGCTAATCCCTTGGGTTCTATTTCCTGATCATTCTTACCTGTTCTAGCCTGCTGACTGCTAATTCCTTCAGGATCAGTGTCCTTACCTCTCTTTCCTGTTCTAGCCTGCTGCCAGCTAATCCCTTGGGTTCTATGTCCTGGTCATTCTTACCTGTTCTAGCCTGCTGCCCGCTTATCCCTTTGGGTTCAACGTCCTGATCATTCTTACCTGTTCTAGCGTGCTGACTGCTAATTCCTTCAGGATCAGTGTCCTTACCTCTCTTTCCTGTTCTAGCCTGCTGCCAGCTTATCCCTTCGGGTTCTATGTCCTGATCGCTCTTACATGCTTTATTTAAATTATAAGGTCTTTTGCTGGTACCAATCAGCAGTTGAGGTGACTTTCCTTTGCCAACTTCATTGCCTGTTTGAATGCATCAGCCCTCAACATTCCTTCCATGCCTTGCTAGCAGCAAAGTCATTTTGTAGTTAAGAAAACAGTATCGCTAGTGACATGCTGAAGAGCAAGAGGAGATATCAAAGCTATTATTACTTGTTCTGTTTCGGAAAAGAGCACAATTGTTTGTGGAGGCGCTTCTTATGTTGAAGAAAACTGCTTTTAAGTCTTTCTTTTGCACATCTTTGGATTAGAGGTCCATCGTAAGATAGACAGAATCTCATAGGATATGCTTTAGTTTCTTAGACATATTTTGACAATTTCACTATCTTGAAGTATTTTCTGTGATTTGTTTTTGTGATAAATTATATGCTCAACTATGTGTTACTTTTAGGAGATTAAATTTTTACCTGACTTCAAGTATAGTTTTTTACAAGAAAAATAGGGCATATTATATTACTGAAAAGCCTTTTGAAACATAATATTTTAAGAGGTTCCTTTCTTTCACATTTGTTAAAATGAATTATTGACCCCCTTTATTTTCTTGGATTTACAATCAGTAATATTTCAAACTTTCTTTATGGCTTTTAAAATCTTCTTTTATATACTTGTAATTTTTTAAGGAAAGTTTAAATTGGGGAATACGATAGGGATTAACTATTGTACTTATTAATATAAATATATTTTTTAAAAAAATGTGAAATAAAAATAAAAAACTCGTGTGAGCTATTTACACAAATTTCTATTTTTTATTATATGTATCCTTTAAATTAAAATAATATTTTAAGGCTGTAAGTGAGTTCAAATTATTTTTATACAGTTCAATGTTTTTCAGATGAGATCTAGAAGAAAAATACAGCCCTGTAAATATATATTAAAAAAGTGGAGTACCTTATATACAGTCTGAACAATCCAACATGCGCTTAACTTCACTGATTTTTTTTTGTTTATAGAATATTTCCAACACTTTACTTCAGTTTAGAATTTATATATATATATATATATATATATATATATATATATATATATATATATATATATATATATATATATATTTGTTTCTTGTTATATTGCTAGGTTTAATACATTAGGCTATCAACTGAGTGATTCAGCGTATTTTCTTCCTTTCTGTAGAAAGGAATACTCACTGATGATGTCGTTCAGAGCTTCCCTTATGGAAGTTAAGAAAAAGTTTTGATGTTTCCTAACCAATAGGGCACAAAGAAAAAAGTGGTCAATCAAATTTGTATTTAAGTGTTTATATGTATTTATGCACAAACATATATATATATGTGTGTGTTTGCTTCCTAGAATCTACAAAATGGAGTGACTTTGGTGAAAAGAAAACTTTAGTTTACTAGAAAAAGTCTAATTGGTTAACCAAAAAATTAGTTTGTATCCAAAAACACAAAATGATGACTAGTGATAAAAAATGTATCATTTGACAGAATGGATTCTTTGTCTGCCATTTAAACAGAAATTTGTCATATATTCTTCTAATTATTTCCTTATTCAAAAACATAATCTTGTTTTCACTTTCAATTTCCACATTGAATCCCAAGTTGGTCTTATTATTAAAAAACAGAAACAGAAACAAGCTGTGTACATAGTCTTGTTGATTTATCCACTGCCTCTCCTACTGGTCCTATCCCGAGCAGAGACCAGCAAGCATAGTTAGTGCTTGAGGTCCTATGCTGGCCCCTGCTCAGCATCGTATTCCTGCCCCTCTAGTCCTTTTCCTTAGGCTTCTAGGTATATTTGTAATATGGCCTGCTATTCTAGATGATCAGCTGTTCATTTTAATTCCAGAGAGGAAGGAATTGTCTCAAAAAGAGATATGCACCGTGTAATCACAGATTCTAGAAGTGTCGTATAGTTGATTGTGCTAGTCATCGCAAAGATTTTGGCTGTTGTTTTATCCTCAACTTTCCTATTCTTGTACCATTTTATTGTACAGATATAAACTAGTGCATTTTGAAATGGAGTGTGAAGGTATTTTAAATATTTTGCTTAAATTACATGAAAAGGAATCCATCTCATTACATTGGGAAATGTTTAAAGAAGTGTCATTTCCTCGAAAAGTATAGCTAACTTTCGACATATTTATCCAAATATTTATATAAATTAGTTTTTCTTGTCATAAAAAATGAAATTTTGAATGAAAATGCGTATTTTTCATATTTTTATGACAACTAAAAAAAATGTGCGATTCCGTAGAAAACTACGCGGACCTCACAGGCTTGAGGTAAACAAAAGAACATGGACTAATGGCGGCGGTTGTTTATGCTGGTCCCTGCTTGGAATAGGACCATATAGACACTTCAAGAAATAAAGACTGAGACCGCTAAGGGTTAAGAGAAATTAATGGATCATTGATATAATGAATTATTCGTGAATGTTACATAATTAATACATAAATAATCTTCTCTAAAATATGGTTTATAACTAATCCACTAATTTAAACCGAAAAGTGGTAGCACATTTGTATACCACGTTTTTGATTGTAAATCTTTGGAATATCTTCATGTCAACAAGCATTTGATGTGATTGTTAATGTTTTGGAGAGTGTCAAGTTGAGAAACTATGTTTTCAATAAGTGGATTTTTGTTTTAAATGCTTTCTACGGACATTAAAGCAGTTAAGGAATTGGTACTTAAAGTGATTTTTGAATTATTGTATAGTATTGATGTTGATCGGTTCTAGTAAAAGACATTGTAGTTCAGCTGTGGATTAATCTGGTATATTGTATTTCCTAATCATGTTCCAAAAGGGCCTGAGTTTAATACTTAAAATGAAAGATGTTTTATCTTCTAGTGTTGTTGTTCGAATCACCTACCTACCCAGACTTTAATGGGTACCTGCAAAAGGGGAAAATAAATCAGCCAGAGCATAGTACTCTTGTATCCCTAGTGTGCTATATGGTAAAGAATCAGATACCTCTACAGTATCTGCCCCTCTCGACCCTCGTGGTGTTATGAGACAAATGCTGTATTTTCTATACAATACCAATTGTCCATTAGAAAACATTTTCAATATTTGTCAATCCAAAACTAATTATACTTATCCCATTAGGAAAATAATATACACAACTATAAATATTTTTATATTTATTACATAATGTTTGATAATAAATTAAACACTTAAGCTAGAATGTATAATAAAAATTATTGTCTTTTATATGAAGAAAAAATCCCTCTTATGAACAGAAAAACATTTGATAGGCGAAAAATAAATGCAAGAGAAGCAGACTGGAATGTAGAAGTAAAAGAATGCGTGATAAGAATGACGTAGTTTAAATAAACAATTTCTCTTCTCAACAATTTAGCAATTTGCTCAATAATTCTAAGCCCTTAAAGATTGTTTATGTCAAATTTGAATCATTAAAAAAAAAAAAATACATACTAGAGCTTATTGAAGACAATTATATAACTTCAAAGACGTTATTAACATTTTCACCATTCTCTACATGCTTTGATAGATTGGTTATTATAGGCAATGACCCATATACTCATATGCCTTTCGTACTGCATGATGAACGAAGAAGCTGTATTACTCGAAGAGATCCAGGAATTCATTGCTGTTTTGTCCTAACGGGATGAGTTTTAGATGTATAACTTCGACAGGTAATATAGCTCCAGTTACCCTGGAAAATCAAAATAAACACATGTTATTCTGAGGAAAAAGGGCATTAATTAAAATATTTCAACTAGTATAAATATTTTATAACTGAGGTCTATTTTGTTTAGCTGGGGCAAAACATTTCATTTGAAGATAAAATACATTAAGAAATTAGTAGAAAAATCATTCAGGTTTAAAAAAAATGAGGGATTTATAGAAAGGAAATTTCTCAAATTGAAGTATTTACTAAATGTTTATATCCAGATAATTTACGAAGCTCTCTCTCATATTTATATGTATATATATACACAGGGTGGCCCAGATAAGCGGGCCACAAGAGAAATAACTCCTAAATGATTGGAGATATCAAGATTTTTCAAAGGAGAAAAGTTGCAGTTCTTTGCTCCTTTGAAAAATGTTGATATCTCCAACCCTTTAAGCATTATTTCTCTTGTGGCCCGCTTATCTGGTCCACCCTGTATGTGTGTGTATATATATTACTATTACTATTCGTACTAGCCTTCCACCTCACCACTGAACTTAGTTTACTGTCTATAATTTCACGATTTGGATTTTTTTTCTTTTAACTTAAGGGGTAAATTGTCAGTTTAGCAGTGCCCCAAATAAAAATAGTTAATTTTTGACTGGTAATAAAATATAAAGGATGTTTAGCACAGCTTCACCAAAATAAAATATATATATTTATATTGAAACAGAAGGCCACAAGATAAAATTTATATTTTATAACTTTTTAGCAACTAGAAATATTAACCTTAAGCCCACAAGCCCATGATATTCCCACTGGGTTGTCACAAGTAACACCTGTGCGCCTACAGACAATGCCATCTGATGAAATTGCCCAAACTTCATCGCCACTAGCGGAGACTGTAAGAAATTTCTCTGTGAACAAAAGGAAAAAAAATTAATATCATAATTTTTTTTTTTTTTATTATAACAAAATGCTATAAAATAGTGATGCATGAGTTTCTTTTTTTTAAATTTCTTTATTTAATAAATATAAATATTACAATTTGTAATTACAATATAATGTTCTTTTAGACCACATAACATAGAAGTAATTATAAATGGACTTAGATAAAATACATTTAGTGTACCGTGATTGTAATGCGAGAGAAAAAAAAGCATGGATTCTTTCACTATCATATATATACAGTTTCTCTGAAGGAAATTCCTTATTACTATTTAGTAGACTTGTTAAAACTGAACTTATTTTCTAAATTTCATTTCTTAATATGATGCAAATTTATAAATAGACATTATGTAACTCACAGGAATTCCTGAAAGTCAAATGTCTGAAAATTGTCTTAATTATATTTCTAAATAAAACCTACCAATATTCGGATGAGTGACTGCTTGCCAGTGAGTTCCTTCAGGAAATACTGGAGTCACTTCTCTCCTCACATAGACCTTCCCTTCAGTGTCTAATGCCCAAACAGCCCACCTTCCGACGGACACTTTTTTGATAGATGATCCTTTTGGAGGTTCAACACTTTCCCATATTTCTCCTAAATAAAATTAATTTGTAGACAATTTTTTCTGCAAAATATATTTTACTAACATATATATATATATATATATATATATATATATATTCCGCTTGAGATATTCAATACCGAGTTTATATCACGTCATCCCATAAGTAATTTTGTTTTTTAATATTCTGTCTGTTTATGTTCTCTCCTCTATAATTTATTTATCATTTGAAATGGATCTCACAAGACACCACTTACGCCATGTTATGCTTTGGGAATTTGCTAATGGAGAAAATGTTGCTTCAACTTATCGAAAACTTGTAGAAACATATGGCGAAAGAGTAGTGGTGGCTTGAACGATTTCGAGCAGGAAACCTCAAGCTTGAAGGCGAGCCTTGTACAGGTCGACCAAAAGAGCTTAATGACGAAATCCTACAGGCTACTGCAGAAGAAAATCCGGTTGTAACAGTCGAAGAGCTAGCAGAAAAACTTGGATCAACACATTCTACAGTCCACTGACATAAACCAACATTACAGGATGACCTGACATACATACATAGTAATGCAATTTTAGAATTTAACTATTTTAAAATGTATTACCACTTTAGTACATAACAATTTATTGTTCAGAATAAGACACTATTCAATTTTTTGAAGAACAAAAATTATTTAATGTTGAAATTGTTTGAATTTATTATTCAAATTTTGTTTGTAATATTCACAGAGGTCAAAATACTGAAATGCTATAGTAACCGAGAAAGTTTATTTTTTGTTATAAATAAAATACACACTTTCCCGTCTTGGAATACTTAGAAAATTATTTATTCTTCTGAATAAACTACGTACTGACGTATAGGAACTTCCTCTAAAATGTTAATATATTTTTTTCTCCATTCCATATTATAAGTACGTAAGCAGAAATCGTATGGTTAGTCATATTCAGTTACCAATGAAAAACAAGGGTTTTAAGTATGTTCATGCGACTAAGTCTATAGACATTATCTGGTAACATGTCCACAGCCAATCACTCAACTTTTATCCAATAGATAAAATTATTTCAAAAGAAATTATGGATTTTCTACTCGTCTACATCGCATGTAAAAGACAGACGGAAGGTCAATAACAAGAGAATTTACCACATCAATTATTTTATTTAAATCAGCTCTATGAGTTTTACACCATTTCAGGTGCTTCTTGAAGAGCTAAAATACTATTTACAATACTAGTTAGTTTTTAGGTAGTTAATCAAGAAAAGAAGCTTGAATAGAAAAAGAGATAACAATAAATTCACCCAAAGGGTTGGAGGTAGTGATTCCAAATCTCCAACAGGCGGAACCTGAAGCAGTAACTGCCCACACCTGGTTGCCACAACCACAACTTATGGATGTTAGAGCTTGCTCACAAAGCACGTGTTCCCAGTTATTACCCTGAAAAAGTTATTACCAGAAGATGTGTTATTATATAATAATTCAATACAAACACAAGAAAACAATAAGATATTTAGCTAATCCACAAGAAAATCTGTCACATAGGGCTACTGTATACAAGTCTTTTCCTCCGAAAGATGATTATGAAATGCTACATTGTTGAGGAATGTGCATAAAGTAACTGATAAATATTCATAAAAAAATTGTTTAAATGCCTTCATCGAAATCGTAAATGCTTTTCACCAATGAGGCACAATGCACACTGAGTTTTGTTACAAAGAACCAAAAGTTACAGCTGTTATCCGAAAATTAATATTTTGGTTCATGATTAAACCACCCCCTCTTCCAATAGGCGGATTTAGTATATTTTCACAACAAATCTTTCTCATTAGTTGGGCAGATCATAGGCAGAGTTCTGTTAACAGTTCGAACGAGACTGGCTAAAATCAGGCGTTCCAGCCTCAAGTGCCATAGTAAAAACATTTATTTTCTTAGTAGAAAAACAAGTTGCTGCCTCTAAGACGAAAAATATTTACCTTATTTGGTTTCCATTCAATGAAATACCACAAAACAAATGTTTGGCTAGCTAGGAAGGGAAGGTTTTCTAGGAACCTTCCTCGAGCTGGTCTAGCTCGTGTGAGTTCCGAGATCCGTCACTTAATTCTCTCGGAGAATGCCGGATTAGAGAGAGTGACGGATGAGAGAACACTGGATAAGGGAGAGTCTACTGTATGTATATGTATATGTATGTATGTATGTATGTATGTATGTATGTATGTATGTATGTATGTATGTATGTATGTATGTATGTATGTATGTATGTATGTATGTATGTATGTATGTATGTGTATGTATGTGTATATATATATATATATATATATATATATATATATATATATATATATATATATGTATATATATATAGCTACATTTCTTTGGAGTGCTATAAATACTAGTTTTTTTTTGTTTTTGTTATTATTATTATTATTATTAATTTGTATTTATTCACATCGAACTATCTGCATTCTGGTTAAAGATCACTGGTCTTTGGTTAAAGATCTCTTATGAGTTAAAAACAAATTTTTAATAAAACAAATTAAATAACATACCATTGGATTGCTTTTTGAAACACCCTTTCTAAAAAGAGCATCCCCATTAACAGCAATAGCCCAAACACAAATGACATCAAGACCAGTTGATACCTGCAACAAGAAGCAATTTCATCAAGCAAGGAAAAATACAAAAACATTTCTTATATATGAAAAGACGTATTAAACCGATTGCACTGAGGCTACAAAAGTTATGCAAGTAAAAAAACACAGTTTTCGAAGACAGGCAAAAAAATGCCTACCTTCAGAAAAAGTGGAGGTGAAATGGAAAAACAACCACCAAACAAAGTACTTTTTTGTATTTTAATAAGCACATACAATTCCAAAGAAACACTATGCTCAAATGAAGATGTGTCATTCTTTCACGTTTTGCATAGAGCAGATTTAATCCTGTACATATAGGTTTGTAGACTGATGCAGTGAAATTTAAGGAATCTTTAACTCAAAATTACTGATTTCGGAATTGTGTCACTTTCACAGGGCGAGATCTTTGCAGAAAAAATAATCAACAAAGAAATTTGGTTTTAACAATTTGCCTAAGTTTTGGCAAGCTTCTTCTATCTGTTAAGCAAAAGTTTTTCTGAAATCAAGGACCCAAGGAGTAGTTACTGTAATGCTCCAAGATAATGATTAGTTCCGTCACTCATTCCTCTCGAAGACTGCTGGATTAGAGAGAGCAACGGATAAGAGAACGCCGTATAAGGAACTGTCTACTGTATTAATTTCATAACTTTAAATACTTAGTTTGAGTAATGTAGTTTCTTTAAATTGTCAGACTGGACCATCACACTAACTAGTCGGCGTAGGGAGGTGGCGGTCCCATCGCCCGGTCTTTTGACCGCAGTCAGCCACTGGCCCTCCAGGTTGGGGGAACATAAACACTGACACACACACAGTACACTAAATACAGCACACTACACACACCCCACACCAAAAAACTAAGGACATCTACAGTACACAACCTAGGATCACCTTCCCTAGGCGAAGGACATGGATGGTCATTAAACATCCCCCAATCCAAGGTGGAACAGCATGGGCCGTTGGACGAATGGCTGAGGGGAACTCAGTCCTACCATGCGGACTCTGGATACCGGGCGACCTCCAGTTTCAAGAACTGCCTTACTGCAGTATGCGGGGCTCTGCTGCAGGTGACCTTTAGATCCCTTGCTTCTCGTGGGAACTATTGAGGAATTAAATAGTGAATCTTTGTCTTCGGACATAACAACAACGGAGGCTCTAACGCCCCTATCGATCGAGTTCAATCTCGACCTTCTGGAGAGGGTTGCCTCTGAAGAAGAAGGGAACGCCAATATGGAATTGGAAACGGAGGGGATGCAAATTCCACCACCTGTACAGGAGGAGGAGCATACTCACACGGACAAGGGGGAGGAGAAATCCATGCCCCCTACCACCAGCGATAAGAAAATTAAGCTTGGTGGAGCTACTAGGAGACGCTTTCGCTGGCTCCGAAGACATGGGTATAGCAAGGAAGAGGCTACCAGGATGTGTAGGGACCCTATGGGAACGCTTGGGACCAAGAAGAAGAGGAGCAGATCCGAGGAGGAGGGTGAGAGGACTCGCTCCAGTGAGACCACTCCTGTGGCGCGCAGCAAAAGGGCTAAGCTGAGCTCATCTGTACAGCAGTCACAGGAGGGAAAGGAACGGGAGAGGGACATGGCTCCAGCTCTCTCGTACCGGAGAGCCCTTGAAGGGGTGAGGATTGGCATTTGCTGTCAGGAACACCCCACAGTTCAACTGGAAGGAGAGCAGTTTGAACTGATTAAGGAGGCTCTTCTATTGAAAATAGGCGAGGAACCGGACAGGGAGGTGAAGGTTCGGTTCTACGACATTATATGGAAGAGCGGCTGGATACAGCTAGTATGCTCAAACCAGGAGACTGCTGACTGGGTCCTGGAAAATGGTCCACTGCTAACACCGTGGGAAGGGGCCAAATTAAAGGTCCTGAAGGAGCAAGACCTACCTCGTAGGAGTACCTTAATTGTGTATCTCCCTAAAACAAACAAAGAGGACAAAGCGCTTCTTAATTTGCTAAGGGCTCAGAACCCAAAGAACTTAAGGATAGAATCCTGGAGAGTGTATAGCAGAGATGATTCGATGCCTAAAATCACTCAGCTTGCTATGGGGATCGATGAGGATACAGCCCACAAGCTTCTGGAAGGCAGGGATATGCTGCACTACGGCTTTCATAGTCTGAAATATAGGGTGATTGGAGGCCGTAAAGGGAAAGAGGCAAGGGGAGGCGAAGATTCAGTGCCTGTGGAAGAGAAGATGCAGGAGAGAGAGGAGGGAGTAGCTAAAGTGGATAGGGAAAAAGGAAGGCAAGAAGCCCGGACTCCTGAGGGATCGGAAGGAAAAGGTAAAGAGGAGAAGAGGGCTGGGGAGGCTACAGCCAAGAAGGATGACACGAGGCCCAGCACCTCAAGGAAGGAAGAGGAAGAGGAGGAGAGAAGGAAAAGATCTCGTCGCCCTCCCCTTGCTCATAGTCATAGGGACAAAGAAGAAGGAAGGGGCAGGCAGGATGGAAGAAGGCACTCCACACCGACCCGTAGAGAAAGGCACCTCTCACCTGGGAGAAGAAGGGAGGATGACAGGATGGAGTGGCGCACCGAAAAGCGGAGACCCAGGGGCTCAGGGAAAAGGAGCCCCATACCATGGCCTTGAGTGAAAACTTAAGGTTCGTGCAGGTGAACCTTCATCGTGCAAGGGCAGCGACCAGCGTCCTAAATAGAGGGTTCATCTCCAAAAAATTAGACGTAGGGATCCTTCAGGAACCCTGGGCAGGCAAAGGAACTGTGATGGGCCTTTCATCTAAAGCAGGTAAGCTAATCTACTGTACAAGTGTTGACAGACCAAGAGCAGCCCTGCTGATTAACAAAAGAGTCAATTTTTACTCTGTTCCAGACTTCATTAGAAGGGACCTGGTTGCGGTGGTCATAGAGGTGCCGACAGCGACAGGAAGACGGGAGGTGCTGATTGCCTCGGCCTATTTTCCTGGAGATGCTGTGGAAGTACCTCCAAACGAAGCTAATGACCTAATCAATTACTGCAAGGACAGGAACCTAGACCTAATAATGGGTTGCGATGCCAACGCTCACAACAAGGTCTGGGGAAGCAGCAACAAAAACATGAGAGGTGAGTCGCTCCTTGATTACTTAATATCGAACAATATTGATGTAGCTAATCGAGGCTCTGAGCCCACCTTTGTTACAGCAAATAGAAGTGAGGTGTTGGATCTCACACTGACAAAACAGTCCCTTAGTAAAATGATACTCAATTGGCATGTCTCCAAAGAGGTCTCGATGTCTGACCATCGGCAGATAAGGTTTGAGGTCGGGGCAAAAATGGAGGCTCCACAACGGGTGAGAATTCCAAAACTGGCAAATTGGACCCTCTACGGCAACATACTCATAGAAGAGTATGAAGGAGAGGAGTTAGCAGTGGGTACTACAGAGGAACTGGAAAGAACCTCTGTAAAAATTCACAACGCCATGCATGAGGCGTTTGAAATTAGCTGCCCGCCAAGGATTAAAAGGCAAGAAAAGGAGCCACCATGGTGGAACAGCGAATTAGAAAAGCTCAGGAAAAAGGCCAGGGGGCTTTTCAATCGGGCAAAACAAAATGGTAATTGGAGGGACTATAAACAGTCCCTGACGGAGTATAACAAAGGAATCAGGCAGGCTAAGAGAAGGACCTGGAGAAATTTCTGCGAAGATGTTAGTAGCCTACCAGAAGCTGCTAGGCTACAGAAAGTGCTTGCCAAAAGGCACACAAATGAGATGGGACTGCTAAAGAGACCCGATGGGACGATCACGAGTAACCTGGAAGAGACAGTTAGGGAGCTACTAGTGACCCACTTTCCAGACTGCTCAGACGTAACAGAGGAGGCAGATGAGCCTCGGGGGCATGAAAATGCACACAAATGGATGCTCCAAGCAGCCAAGAAAATCTTTACAATTGAAAAGGTAAAGTGGGCAATAGGAACCTTCAAGCCGTACAAGGCTTCTGGAGGAGATGGTGTTATCCCTGCTCAGCTAATCCATGGGAAAGAAAAGCTTGCAGGCATTCTAGCAGCCATTTTTCAGGCAAGCTATGCACATGGATACATCCCCTGTCTCTGGAGGGACACGGATGTGATCTTTATACCAAAGGGACCAACAAGGCCTCTGGACTTACCTAAATCCTATAGACCTATAAGTCTCTCTTCCAACGTGTTGAAAACGATGGAGAAGGTAGTGGACATGCACATCAGAGAGGACCTCTTAGGAAGGCATCCTCTGCATGCCCAGCAGTTTGCGTATCAAAAGGGCAAATCAACAGAAACTGCCCTGCATTATCTAGTGGGAAAAATAGAGGACTCACTTCAGAACAAGGAAATTGCGCTATGTGCATTCCTGGATATAGAGGGTGCATTTGACTATACCTCATATGCAGCCATAGAGGAGGCTACCAGGGAGTTTGGTGCTGAGCTCATCCTCAGAAGATGGGTCAGGGCTATGCTGGGAAGCCGGCGAATCAGAGCAAGGAAGGGGTGGGTCTCCACAAGAATAAGGGCAACTAGAGGCTGCCCCCAGGGAGGTGTTTTATCACCCCTGCTGTGGACAATGGTGGTGGACTCCCTCCTTAGAACTCTCTCCGAAGCTGGATACGAAGTAATAGGATATGCGGATGATATAGTGGTTTTAGTAAGAGGGAGATTTCCGCATGTCCTAAAGGAACGTATGCAGCTGGCACTAGGAATGATTATGAGATGGTGCCGTAATCTTGGGTTAACTGTTAACCCTGAAAAGACTAAGGTAGTCCCTTTCTCTAGGAAAAGGAATCTGAATATGGAACCTATCCTGGTGGAGGGGTCTCCTGTACTGGTCACAAATGAGATCAAATATCTGGGAATAACACTGGATAGAAGGCTCACTTGGAATTTGCACCTCAATAAACAGATTGAGAAGGCGAAGGTCTCTTTATGGGCCTGTAACAGGCTCTGTGGAAAGACCTGGGGTATGAGTCCGAGGATGTTCCTCTGGCTATACACTGCTGTAGTAAGGCCTATGGTAACATACGCAGCACTAGTCTGGTGGACAAAAACTGAGGAGAAGACCGCAGCCAGCAGGCTAGAAAGAGTCCAAAGGCTAGCATGCCTGGGAATCACAGGGGCAATCAGGACGTGCCCTACTGCAGCGATGGAAGCAATTATAGGATTAACACCGCTGGCTATCTGCATCAAGAGAGAGGCACTGATTGGTGCACTGAGAATTCAGTCCCTCAAAGTGAGCAAGGATGAGACTAGGGGACATCTCAGGATTTTGCAAAGACTAAAAGAGAGCGATTTATGCCTCACCCGGTCGGATGAGACGACACGGACACTTGTCTTCGACAAGCAGTTCAGGGTTGTCATACCCAGTCGACAGAGCTGGGAGGAAGGACAGGAAAGTCTCCAAAGAGACTCACTGATGTGGTACACGGATGGCTCCCTTAAGGATGAGAGGGCTGGTGCAGGGGTATATGGTCCCAGAACAGAAATAGCCATAGCTCTTGGATCCTTTGCCACTGTATTCCAATCGGAAGTTCATGCGATTGAGATCGCAGCCCGGGAAAATCTTAAAAAAGGTGTTAAAGGGCAAAGAATACGAATTAATAGTGATAGTCAAGCTGCACTTAAGGCACTTGCATCGCATAGTGTCTCCTCGAAATTAGTGCTTGATTGCCACAGTGCCCTAAGTGATCTGGGCAGGCTTGTGTGGGTACCAGGACATGAGGGCATTGAGGGCAATGAGAAGGCCGATGAGCTGGCAAGAAAGGGATCGGAGGAGATACTTCATGGTCCTGAGCCGTTCTTCGGTGTTTCAAAAAGCTTTGTCAAAAAGGTAGTAAATGCCTGGGAACAAGAAGAAATTCAAAAGAATTGGCAGGCTAAGCCAGGTATGAGGCAGACAAAGCTACTTGTCCGGATCTCGAAAGATGGGGCAGGGTATTTCCTTCAACTAACAAGAGTAGAATTAAGAAGGATAGTCGGACTTCTCTCTGGACATGGTCCGCTAAGAAAACACCTGTGCACGATGGGACTAATAGAGGACCCTACATGTCGCTGGTGCCTCGAAGAAGAGGAAACCTCACAGCAAGTCCTCTTCGAATGTGAGGCGTTGGCCTACAACAGGCTAGTGCACATAGGGAAGGCAATTGCTACGCCCAAGGACATAGCCGAGGCTACTCCCAAGGAGCTCAAGCTATATGTGAGGAGCTGCAAGTTGGAAAGGGAGTAAGTCAGGGACGCAAATCACAATAGATCCAATGGGGTCGCAGTGAATAAGGGCGGAGGGCCCAGGTCCCCTTATATTGTATTGTATCACACTAACTAAAAAAATTCTATTGTCATCATTATACAACTGAATTCCTTGATGATGACAATCAATGGAGGCTGAATTAAATACAATAAGTACTAATATGAGTATTTGTTAAAAAATCACACAATGTCTAGAAAAATATATATCTCACTTGAAGAGATATTGATTTGACTTTAGTATTGCCAAGTTCAGCCCAAGGCCCAGAAGTCTGTAGTCTACAATCTCTTGCCCACCTCCTTCTCCTGACATAGTCAGTCATTGATTTTCGAGGATGATATGATGTAGAGAAATCTACTGCATATTGCCAACCTTCTGAATCGACACCTCCAGGAGTCAAGAAATCCACATACCAGTCAGTTATCTAAAACACACACAACAAGAACATTTCACTTAAGGAAAAACATTATTTTAAATCTCCTACACGTCTACTGTCCTTGTTATTCAATTCTTCTGAAATTGAAGATTAGTTTCAGTCAGGGTTGAATTTCTGCCTATTTGGGGTTGAAGGCGGTTTTCCATACTTCTGTTTGGTCGAGCATTTCAGTTAGTTTCCTAGGTGACAATCAGATCCTCTCCATTTCACGGAATAATGGGTTGTCCATTATTTACTCAACCTCTCTATTGAAGGTTTGGGGGTTTTATGCAATGATAATTCATGGGGGTTTGATGGCTTCTCAGATAATTCATATGGCGACAACGCAATAGCAATGAGAAAAGAGACTCTTTTGAAGCAATGTTAAATTGCATATGGGCCCACTTTCCATGGAAAAACCAGAGATCCATATTACCAACGAGTTGGATTGACTAGAGCTTTGATATAATTTTGGGTGAGTGTACCAAGCGGAAACGCATAGCAATTATGCAATTAACACAAGTGCTAATGTTATATAACCTAGGAAACCAGTAGCACATATGTTAATGGCATGATTGCTATGTGTTCCGCTGGCTAAAGGTTATATTGAAACTCTAGTCAATCCAACTCGTTGATAATATTAATAAATGGTCTTTCCGTCACCATATTGCCACAACTTCAATTGAGTTCTCATTTCATGATCCAGATCACTGAATGAGACCCACTTCTATCTAACCCGGTGCAACTAGTATGTAAGTACCCCTATTTGTAACTGGCATAAGACAACTTCATCTTTTCTATTTTGTCTTATGCTCGAACTGATATTAAAAATGACTTTAAAAGGTATTGAAAAAAAAAAATTATGAGAGTAAAAAGAAATAACGGAATTGTGATAGTATTTGAAGCCTTACCCATGTCCAATGGATCGATAAAAGCCTAGTAGTTTCTTTAGATCTTTTATGACATCCAGTAGAGTCACTCCAAGAGGGTCTGTCAGTAGGGAGACCTCTTGATGTAAACCCACTCAGAGGGTTCCAACGTTGATTCTCATAGACAAAGCAGCGATATGTATCAGTCATATTGTTTATGCCAACACTACTGCTCTCGAGCCCTACAAACCACAACTAAATAACAATATTTCTATCTAGTTTTTCTGCAATAAGAATAATTTTTAATGAAAGCATATTTCTTTTCTTTTTTTTTTCTGCGACAAGGCCCTAGAAACAAGAGGATTGTAAGAACAAAATTATCAAATATAAGAACTCATTATTACAGATAAAATCTGATTTGGGTTCATGCAGTTGAGTAAATAAATTAATCAAGAGGAATAAATAAACAAATGAAATATACAGGACTTAATTGCACAATGTATAAATGTAGTGATTTTCAAACATAAAACAATATTTCAACAGTACTCTGTATTATTTATATTAGCCGAAGGTCTATCCCTAAACTAGTTAAACCACTGTATTGAAACTGCTAGACTTGTTTCCCATCAACTGATACCTCTTCAGGAGCATAAAAAAGTCAGTCTCGCAGAAACTGCTGTCATCTTCCACCTGGTGGAAGACCTTCCACAGATAGGGCCACCTAATCAATCTGGGGGACTAATCTTTAATCAATCTGGACTTTGCCCTAGAAGGAGGTTTGCTTTTCTGAGGTCAGGTTTTAGGACTAATTTGTTTAGTTTTATTTTTTTACTCCTGACAAAGAATCAGTTAAAGGGAAATTGATCAAGGAGTTTTAATAAAGAATCAAACTAATTAAAACATTTTAGAATGGAACATGCTTTTGACATGATATAACCTCCCAAAGCATCATGGGAAAGTAGAACGAAAATGCCAAAGTAGCATGCAAACTCTGGTCTATTTGCTCGTGAGCCCAGCTCTGGTCTGTCTGTTCACTTCCTGCTCACCTCCAATTCATTTCCTGTTAATTAAGACACAGTTAAATTCCTGTTAATTATTTCCATGTGTAATATTTCCTCGAGTCCAAATCTAAGCAATATCGACCATTCCTGTTTAGAATATTAGTATAAGAATAAATTTTGGTTAAGTATTATACATTTGAGCAGGATAGGTATGGAAGTGAGCAGCGTGGTCACTCTGTCCTTAGCGTTTTCACATTACGCATTGTGTAAAATTCTGCAGACCCTCAGCCATAAGCTATATCTATCTAAAAAAAAAAGATCAAACAAAAAAATGCACACACCCATGCAATTTGAGCAAGCCAATTTGCACAAGTAAATCATTGCGTGTGAACACAGGGATCTGGCTTGCACAAACCAAAACGTTTGGCTTGGTATGAGAAATCATATTTCAATTGATATGAGAAAACCAATCTCATTTTAGCAACCATGGTTAAGACCATTTTTGATTTTATTTTTCACCTTCAATTGACTTTTTATTATGCAATCTGCAGCAATTTCATTATTCCAAAAGGAAAGGCTATAACTATCTACATCACTATATATAAATTATATATGTCTATAAGCAAACACTACATTCGGGTTTCTCACTTCACAATTGTTCAAGCCAAACTATTTGTGAACGGTTCATTTTAACTCAGTTTATTTGCACAAGTTGGCTTGGGCAAACCAGGTTACACAAATTGCATGAGCGTGTGAACCAGCCTTAAAGCATGTTCCATGTTTGTTGAATTTTTGGCAGTAGGCACTGGGGTCTATGGATCTCTCTTGTGAGATCAAAGGGCTGACTTTTTATTGATTGACCTTCTGCCAATATAGTAAATAATATTAATGCTCAAAAGTTGTCAGTCAACTGCCTTCTTTTTTACCAAATAGTTGAACAGTAAAAATGTTCATTAAAAAGTTTTCTACCAATTACAAAAATTTAAACTAAATAAGGAATTCTTGTATCAAAAATATCAGCTCTTTATTAATTTAGCAGGTTCTCCTCTTAGAGAAAAAGAGTTTACCTCCTAGAAAAGCACCACCCCAACCTCCTGTGTAAACCCAAGGTGTGTTGTCAGCAGAGATGCCCCAAGTAACGCCTGCTGAACAAGTTTCAACTGCTACTAAATGGCCTCCCATTTGACGCCAATACATTTCCTTCAGAGGCACAATGACCTACAAGAAAAATCAAGAGCATAAAGAAAAGGAAATAATAAATAAATTCTGTCTTAAATATAATATCATTAAAGGGCGCTCACTAAATAGGTCGATTTTGTTTAATAATTCATAAAATGATTGATATGTTAAGCTACATTGAAAATTTACATTATCTTCCAATTTATACAATTTTTATTTAATTTTTTAGAATTTAATCATACCAAGAGAATGACTTTATTAAATAAAAGTAAACAAAATTGCACTAGAACAGGATAAGATACAATCATATCAAAACTGAAGGAAGCTCACAAAAATTGATATAGCTTAACAATACAATGTGCTAAAGGTATTAACCCCTTGGAGTTTTCATACCGGTATGACTTTTTTGTAAGTCATACCGGTATGACTTGGTCATATTTACAAGTTCTTAAATATATTTTAATAATAATGGGGTCTCCCGTGGTCCAGTAGCTAGCGCGCTAGATTCATAAGCGGGAGATGGCGGGTTCGATCCCCACCGGCGCCAGGAATTTTCTCATCTCAAGGCTCGCTGAGAAAAATCCTGGCTGCACCCTGGATGTCGGCGCTAATGGCCATGATTTGTCGATGCGCCGTAAAAAAAAAAAAAATAATAATAATGAATGACAAGCAAAGTCATGATGTGAATCATGTGAAATTGTGATATATTTTTTAAACTGTGATATTAAGTAAGTAAGATACAGTGAGTGGGTTATAAAAAAAACTATTTTTGTTGGTGTTCTAAGATTTTGAAATTCTATTTCCAGAGATTTCCTGATGACGGCAATAAGCAAAATTATTAAAGTATAAACATTTTGGAACTGGGAGACCTGATTGGCCTTTTTCATTTGTTATGAAACCTGGATAACTTAGTGGAGGTCTTAAAGAAGTGGTAGCACTCATCAACTATATATATATATATACGGGTGGCCCAGATAAGCGGGCCAAAAGAGAAATAACTACCAAACGGGTTGAGATATCAAAATTTTTCAAAGGGGCAAAGTTGTCGTTCTCGTCAAGATCTATAAAATGGTGCCCTTGGAAATGAGAAAATAACACTTCTAAGGGCTCAAATAGGCCTTTGAAGGGAAGAGTTTCCTCTTTACCCATATTTTGCATTATATTTTTAAAATGTAATAACAAAACAAAGAAGAACTGTGCAAACAGGGTTTTGATGCGTCAAGTATTTCTCTGTAGAAATTTGTTTTCATTTGCATGTATTCCTCATCTGAAATTCCCAAAAAAGGCACTTGAATATATTTAAATAGTATTTTTGTTAACCCTTTCTTTGCTGACGAATGAAGCGACTTGCAGCGCCCAGTACCCTCGATGCTTTTTCGTCTAACTCCCCCCGTACGCTCGCCAATCTCTCCTCATCTCGACTTCACTACCGTTCGACTCTTTCCTCTCTCTCAGAAAACCAGGTGCATCGTCACTCATATCGAAGGAGGCTATCTATACCAACCGTACTCTACAAGATCCAAATTGTGACTGATAAATATAAACAGCAACAATATGGCTGGAAAGACAAATCTGAGTACGACACTGCAAATAGGCAGTGAGGTGCGCCAGCTTCAACAATTACGCATAACAATGCCGATTGTAGGACTTTACATTTTTTTTTATAGATACTATTAGACTTGCACTATGAAAAATTTCAATTATTATACGAAGAAGATTTGATGAAATCGAAAAGTTTGTGAAGAACCGGATGAAGCTCTATTCGTAAATAATAAAATCACTAGCAATTTTAGCCAACGGCCATAGCCACGTTGAATGCACCGGTTCCCGTAGATCACCGAAGTTAAGCAACGTCGGGCGTGGTCGGTACCTGAATGGGTGACCGACCACGTGCTGTTGGCATTATAGAAAAGGGCGGCAACCTGTAGACAGCCCGGCGTTAATAGCCCTAATGTTGATACACCGTTAAACACACACAAACAAACTAGCAATTTTAGGATAATTGAGATATAAAGTCTCTGTTACTTTAACCTTTAGAGAAAAATGATTAGTCATTACAGATCCTAGAAATGCTCAGAAAATTATATTGAATGCATCATTTCATTATGGCTTCTTTAGATGTCTCAGAGATAAGATATTATAATATCTTACATAGTATTGTTATTGTATAAACACATTAGTTAATTAAAAATTATAATATTCCATAGATTTAATGAACCTACGAACCATCCTTAATATCGCTAGGTCCCACTAATTTTATGCGAGTTAATAGAACTAGGCCGGAGAAGCGACAGACTGGGCTAATACCGGCCATGAGTTAACTCGTGTGGATCGTGAGGGGTTCTGACAGTGGAACACGAGTTAACTCGTGTGGAGCATATGGGGCACTGCTTTTCGTACACAAGTTAACTCGTTCAGAGTAACGAAAGGGTTAAGGAAGGGCTAATTCAGCTTAGGAGAATGTGCTCAGCATTAAAAATTGTAATTATTGCATAGAAAAAAAAAAAAAAAAAATCATTATTTGTGATCTGTAATTTTGGCAACTCTTACGCCTAAAGCTCCAATTTTCTTTTTTAGTTTACACTAATGGGAATCGTTTTGTTGAGTGCTGAACACACTCTCCTATGCTGAATTGCCCCTCCCTTTACAAAAATACTATTTAAATAAATTCAAGTGCCTTTTTCTGTAATTTTAGATGAGGAATACATGCAAGTGAAAAGGTATTTTTACAGAGAACTACTTGACACACCGAAACCCAGTTTGCAAGGTTCTTTCTTGTTTTGTTAGTAAATTTTAAAAATATAATGAAAATATGGGTAAATGGGGGGGATAAAAATGGTAAAAATTAGAAGCAAAATGGTGAATTTTAAGCCTCTTTATTAAGCGTAGCGAGTAACAGGAGTGGGAGATCTGGAACACTAAATTTTTGGTCTCCCCACTTTGTTAAAATAAAAAAGGAAATTTTGCTACTTATTTTTGCTAGTTCTTGCGTTTGCTCTCTGATTACAGTTACAATCGTTCTCATTTCTTTGGCACTGCATTCATTGTAGAAAAGTCAACAATTCATAAATGATTCTTAAAAACTAAATCCATTACTTTATACATCTTACAGCCGTTTCCGGGACATTGATAAACCCAGGTGGAGCAGAGACAAGAGACAAATACCGGGACGTATGGCAAGCATATATATATGTCTGTTAGCTACAAAATATCTCTACAAAAATGGTTCTAAAGACATTTTCGATGGGGTGATGTCAATCGGAGAAATAAGGGCTTAAAACTTCTAAAGCGTTTGTATTGTTCTTTTGTAGGGGGGGGGGGTCGGTTTGTTTATCTCACTTTTTAATTGATTGTTTTAAATTTAAATTATCAGTAAAATTAGTCTTCATAAAAGGAAGTAAGAAATGAGAAACTTAGTGTTTTCGCAGGGTGATCGTTGTTGCGCCATAAACATCCTTCTGTTTGAGATTTTATTTTATATTCTTAACGGTACATCAAAACCTACCAATAACTGTATGTATCCTTAACTTATGGCACTAGAGATATGAGTGGAACTGCGCTAAGATGACGCAGTTTGCGCTCCTGATGTCTCAAAATGGTCCGATTTTGATGAAATTTGGTACAAAAATATTTTTCTTAATTTGAAAGGTCGAATTCATAAACCAGCAGAATCTGTTAACCGGAAGGTGGTTTTTGGAGCGAAATTCGCGCGAAAAAAATCGTAACGTTCACGTTTTTGAGTTCATATGCTTGCAGGTACTCGTTTTATAGATTTCTTAACGTAGAACAACAAATAAAACCATTTTAAAGCAATACCTGTACTTGTTTTGAGAAACATAAAACACCTCGTTTTCCAAAGTAATTTTCAGTTTGGGTACTCATAAACGATTAATTTAGTTGAAACTTGGACCAGACGTTTGATATTCATCTAAACTAAGTACAAGAAATAAAATATTTCATAACAGACTTGAAAGGTTTTGGGATTTTCGTATATCTTACATATCCCGAAAAGGGGGGAAATCGTGGTAAGTGGAAGGTGTAAATTCGAAAGCTCACTAAATTCCTTACAAAAAAGCTTCAGATGTAATTTTTGATGGGGCGATGTCAATCCGAGAAATAGATGCTTCAAACTTCAAAATTGTTAGTTTTGTTTTTTTCAACAGGGTTTTGTCACTTACCAAACGTTTTAAATGGTAATTGTTTTTTCAAGCGCATTTAATAGTAAAATTAATATTTTAATAAAATAATTTATGAAAATGAGAAACGTATTGGTAATAGTGTTTCCCTTGGCAAACCTTGAGAAGGTAGGGGGAGTCATTTCCGCTTAGAATACTATCAGTTTCCTGTTTTGGAGCCTTAAATCTTCTTTCTCTTTGAGATTCATTTTAAATTTTTCACGAAAGATCAAAACCTACCAACAACTGCTTCTAATACTTAGCTAATGCCACTAGGGATATGAACGGAACCGCACTAAGATGACGCAGTTCCTGCGAGTCAGACTTTTGTTTTTCTCTTCAATTGCGAGGTTTTCAAAATATCTCCCACAAAAGCTGGATTTATTTTTTGAGTTAAATACCATTTTTATATACCTAAAATTATTTTATTTTCCGCTTTTTTCCATCAAATAGCACAACACACAAGCGTTTACTCGAAGAGAAGGTAAGCCAAAAATGGCGGCAGGTTACCACGCAGTACACTCGCTGTTTTCCTACCCTAACCCACCCACTACACCCTTTCGTCCAGTATTGCCAACGAAATCGGCGCGCCGACTGACTAGGCTCGGCAGCGGCGCGCCACTCAAAACCCGGCGTGGCGTAGTGGCGCCGGCGCGGCGTGCATGTCTACCCTGTATATATACAAGCAAGTGGGTCAACGCGTTTATAATTCTAATACAAAGTTAAATAAATATACGACAAAATTAGTTTTAGTCCAACTACATTTTGTAATTGAATGATCGTATTTTTTACTTTCCAAATATAATTTTCAAACCAAAATAATTTGGCCACTCTAAATAATCCCCACTCCCTAGATATAATGCAGTTCAACAATAATCAGAATATATATTTAACTGTTAAAACTAAATTAAAAACCTTCATGAACTCATTCCCCAATGATTAGGTTTTAAAATAAAAACATGAATGCTTGAATAAGTTTTAAAATCGCTTCATTTAATTAGAACAAGAAAAATTATATAACATATAAGTAAAAGGGGAAACAGCCATACCTCAGTTGATTCATATGCAAAATTCCGAAGTTCTATGCCCCCAGAAATACAAACTTCATAAATCCTCTCAGGATCGATTCTGTGTTCAAAATATGCAAAAACCATGCCATTGATCGATATCTAAAATTAAATAAGAAGATAACTGTCATAAATATAATAAGACATTAATGTGAAAGAGTATAACAGAGGTTAAATATTTATACTTTTGAGGGTTAATAAAGTATTCATTTCGACAATAACAGCTCATTCCTTAAATTTTGTAGTCATACATACAGAGAGAAAACTTTATTATAAACAAATAAAATGGGCTGCCCAATTACATTGGGTTGTTACGTACACAGCATGCTTATCATCCATTCGGAAATAGGGTTAATTTACAGGCTGAAGATGTAAGGAGGAATAATCAAGATGGAGATGAAAGAAAGCTATAATGATAGCTATTTTTACATGCTTCCATACATTGTTCATATCTGGTGGAAAGCTTAAACTTATACAATACTTCCGAAATTTGAAGCACTGTTTCCTACCTGTAGAAGCCACAGTGGAATCTCGGTAAAATATTGTTCTTTCAAAGAGACATGGCTGAAGAAATATGAAATGTAAATCAAAGAAAATATACATGGAAAATCAAAACTACAACACTGGTGTTTTAAGTCCCACCCTAACCAGAAATTAGTTCATGAAACAGTTGACTTCACCTCTCCAATCCCAGACCGAGTTCTGATAAGAAGAACATTAAAAAAAAAATAAATAAAAAAAATAAAATCGATCATGGACATATCATAAAATACATTGTTGATTTGATATTATTGAAAGGATGTACCCCAAATCACTTAGGCATACAATGTTGATATATAAAACTAAGAGTTGTGGTCCTTCTTAGACACCCGTAATAGTCTAGTCAATTATATGTCATGGCCACTGAGTGCTTAACATCCATTCACAGTTTCTTTTTATAATTTGGACTATAATTTCAACTCAATTCTATCAATTCATTTTTTCCCCATCACTATGGCCTTTTTTCAACATAATTTTCTTTATGTTCAGTCTTGAATAAACTCTCTTTATGAATGATGATAAGCACACAAGTAAAAAACAAAGAGGGAGGAAAAATACTAAACATGAAAATGAAAGCCAAAATATTAAAATTAATTAACCTTAAATCCTTCTTCCTGACAGAAAATATGAATACAAAATTCCATGCCTCTCTCCAATGTCGTATGACCCTCTCTTTCTTCAGATCCCCAAGTTCCAGAAATCTTTGAGTTACGAACTAACACTTTTTGCACATCATCGAATCGAGGATTTATATGAAGGGCTATATCAGAGTTTTCACAAGTTAAGTCAATGGCAAATCTGAAAATTAGGACATTTAAATTTCACTCAAATGCTTAGTTTTTTTACTAAGGATATGGCGACTTCGGCGTGTGCATATGTCCAACCAGAGAATATTAGTCCTGTGTAAGTGCCGAGTTTGTTGAAAAGTGAACTATATAGTAACAATATTAGATCCGGAGAAGTTATATCTATCTAGAAATTAATAATATAAGTCATTGTTGCATTGAGAAATAGCGAGGCTGAATCTTGCTGAAAACCGGAAACGAGGCTCTCGCTGAATAATAGACATCATACAACAATCTCATAGAGCATATAAAAAAGGTAAATTTGTCATTTGTCACTTGCCATTTAAATGCATGTATCGTTCCAATTTTAGTATATGTACCACCGAAGCGAGTACAAATGCATGTATGTTCTCTCATAAGAGTGAGTTTTTATTACCACTATATAATTCTTATTCTACCAATAAAACATAAATTATATTAACTTTTTAATTACTTTCAACCACCCTGAAATACAGTCCATCATAAATAAAGCAAATAAAATTATAAATTGTTTATATAACTCATTAGATTATTACGGGATATTATTTTTCCTGCCTAAAAGTAAAAATGTCTTTTTGTCTTTATATAAAATTCTATTATAATTATATCTCTTCAATATATATATATATATATATATATATATATATATATATATTCAAATTTGGACCACCAGTGAATGATAACATTTTCTAGTCGGCACTTCCAGATTGCTTTATCACATTGATGTGAATGGAGGGAGGGAAGAAACACGCTAAAAACCCGCCCTAAACAGGCTTAATCTGAGTGACAGATAAGTGGGTTAGTTTCTGTTTATTATTAGTAGTTAAATGCGAAGGTTTTTTTTAACGTATTCGTGTTTAGTGCATCAAAATACGTTAGTGTACGAAATTTGAAAGAAACCGGTTTTGAGGGCGTGAAACTTCATTTTTACCTTTATATTTTCCTGAACCAATATTTTTTCTAAAGTTTGTGCTTAAACCATTTTATCTTAAGTAAGTATCCTGATGTCTCTTAAATATAAATTCGGACAGCTAGCTAATCATAGAAAGAAAAAAAAAACAAATATTGGTATTATTAATCTGGTTTAATTAATTGTCTCCTATAAAATCATTTTTCAATAAAGGTTTAAAATAAATATCTAGTTAATTGTAAATTAATGCATACAAACCTCCCAGCGTCTTCAGGAACAAAACCTTCAATAATAATAGCAGAACCTAAAGAGAATCCATTTTCCAGTACTCTCCTCCATGGAATAACTTCACCTTGACACAAAATTTCTTTCTCATAAACATCACTTTTTTTCTGTTGATTCTGTCAAATATGAATGAAATAATCACCAAGGGGATTGGAGAACTGAGTCATATGGTTTTAAAAATCTTAATATAAAGATCACAAATTATTAACTTTTATTTGCTCAAAAAGAGAAGCTAATACAATAAAGAAAAGAGATATAATTTGTGTGAAGTGAGTTATTCAAGTGCATTAACTTACTTCAGTGAACTTTAGAATGTTGTAAATATTCATAAGTTATTGAATTTTCATTTAAATCAAGACAAGGACAGAAAGAAAAACAATACTTGAGAAGTAAATATCTTTTTTTAAAAGAAATTGTTAACTTTAAATGCTGACTTCCACCAGGCAGTCAACGGTTATGATCATATTTTTGATTTTAGAGAAAGGTAGGGAATCCAAGTTTTATCTACTGTAATTATTTGGTTATTGCGCCTAAACTGTTCCAACAAAGTGTTGTAAATGTTCATTACAATACGTTTCTGATCATGCCTCTGTCCCCACTAACATCTGTTCCCACAATTTCAGTCGTAAATAATAGTGAAGAGTACCAGTACACAGGTTTCAACTCATCTTTGATTTATGCAAGTATATTGCCATTCAAAAATGATTACAGTAAACTTCCTCTAATCCGGCATCCTATGGTCTGGCACGCTTGATAATCCACATGAAAAGTGCGGCTCTTCAGTTCTAATCCATCAATTCCGCTAAATCCCCACCCCAACAACTCCATGCTGCCCGATGGTCGTAGAAAAATTCCCAGAAACCTTCTCTGTGATCAAATACATACTTGTTGCTAGTTCAGTTTATAGCTTTCGGCTGAGGCAGTATAATTCTAACAGTGCGCAATATTATTTTAGTCATTTTACATTAAATATGTATTAGTCTTGTAGTCTAAATTTCGTTTAATTTTCACTTCTATCCATTTTTTTCAACATGAATCCGATAATCCTGAATTTTTGATAATCCGGTATGCTTCAAGTCCCAAACGTGCCGGGTTTAAGAAAGTTTACTGTACTTATTTATTTAAATGTTAACATCTATTTATACATAGCACAGACTTTCAGGATGAGTTATCTATAGGCCACCGCCCTTTTCTAGCCAACCTAAAAAATATTATAAGAATCATTATTATATAAATCAAAGCTCAGTTAATTTTTTCCATTTTCATGAAAACACTCAGATTAGCTGATTGCCAAACAACCATACCCCAAAATGGCTGAGATTTGAAGGTGAGTACCTATCATACCCCCTACGTTTCATTAAGAAGAACTAATACCTTTAAGTTGAGGTCAGAATATTTTTAGACACATCTCATAATTTAATTATTGCTGTTTTTTTTTATTATTATATGAAAAGAAACTTGATACCTTTAAGATGTCATGGTCAAAAACATATACATTTCCAAGTTTTGTAATAGCCCATATACTATTAGGTCCGGGAGCTCCCTCCAGGTGAGCAACTTTGCAAGCCACTGTCAAAATATGAAAAGGCAATTGTAATTTTGTCAATATAATAAAGTGGAATGCTAACTGAAAATTTTCAAATACGGGTGCATTGACTTTTATGACTGAAAGCTCTATTTGTTACTATTGATTAATAAATACACAAGAATCATTCCTAAGGAGTAAACTACTTATTTTTATAAACTGGAAGAATGAATAACCAAGTATATTTAAAAAAAAAAAAAAGTTGGTTTCTAATGAAACATTTTTTGAATAATTGTTTTATTTTTATGGCACGACTAGGTGGTGCTTCATACAAACGCTGAAAAGTAAAAAAACGGTTAGTTATGAAGCTGCCTTCATAAAATAGAAATACTACATGAGCCATTTTGAAGATTTCAAATAGTAAGGGAGCAGATACGTAGAGTAAAAAGCTTCTAAATAGGCGTGAAAAAATGGAGAAATGTTATTCACTTACCATACGTTAGATGGGCCATCCAGTCATCCAAATCATTATCTCCGGAGAAATTTATTCTGAGAGGTTTTCGGTCTCGTATTGTGGAATTTAGAGTGTGAACAGTGATTTGAGGGCAACCAGGTTCACTCGTGCACATCAAACAAACGACATCAGTCATAGAGATCTGACACTGAAAAACCAATTTGAGTTTCTAAAACTTGACTTTGGGAAATAAACCAATAATGTAAGAATAAAATAATATTACTACTAAATCTTCTTTTTTAATCTGTCACTATTTCCTTTTTTTTTTTCTATTTTCAATTTAAATAATTTAAAAATAAATTAAAAGTACTATATTTAGCTGGCAAAAATTGTAGGCAGAGCCAGAGGAATAGGCATTGGAATTGGTTTAAAGACAGTGTAAATATAATTTACTGATCAGGACAACCCTAGATTTGTTTCTTTAAAATTTCTTAACCGGTTCTGTATTTGCTAAATGTTTACATTACTTTATTTTTTTCTTATTTACCCTGCAGTTTCTCCTAAATATAGATATATCAGTTTTTCATTAATCGAACAAGAATAACAAAGATAAAAGTATAATAAGACTAGAAAATACTCATTATTTTCTGAAAAAGTCACGTCATAATTTAAAATGCTATAAACTCTACTAGGGGTTATAGCAGTGGAACGCTACTAACCGTACCTGGGCGCTTCGATAAACTTTCATCAAAACATCTTAAGAAATTTAGGTAAATTTTCAAAAAAAAAATTTTTTTCAGATGAATGCTTGAGAAGCATGTTTTCTTGCTTTAACAGAACCTGTTCAAATTAGGTAGTACAAAAATTCTTTTTGAATTGGCGAGGGATATGTCATGCACTCCCCTTGTAAGATATCATCATTTTTTCCTTGTTATTTTTAAGAATTCTTCTTCCATTATTGCCTATATAATATAATACTAAAAATCAAATGCTTATGTTTAAGAGAATGTGCTAAACATATTAATGTTTTCTCTTAATTTAATAACAAATTATTAGAATTAATGAAGTTAATATTATTGTATTTTATTAGAAAGAACAAGTACTCAAGAAAAAAAAAATGATGTAGGAACATTATCTGAGTGTTCGGAAGAAAAAAAAAAAAAAAAAAAAAAAAATTAAAAAATAAATAAATAAAAGAAATACCCTGGTAACAGATTTCTCAGGAGACAGTACAGTAAGAGTTGCAAGATCAATATTTTCTCCTCCAACCCACTCAAGTTCAATACAGTTTTCCTCCAAAGAATCAGAGGCAGGTAACGCACACCGGCATTCTACAGTCTTAATACAGGATACTCTAAAATTAAATTAAAACTTATAAGATTACCAGTTATTAAAATATACCACATGGGCTAATTCATAAAGAATGCTTCTTAATCATATATCTATAATTTTTTAGAGTGATTTATAAATAAATGCTCAGTTTGGCCATTTAATCAAAATAAATATGCATTTTTTTGAATGTGCACATATAAACGTCCAATTATCAGGAACTGCTTCATGAAAGAATGTTCCCATATAAAACTTATATGTGGTGAGAAATGGAAAGTTCAGAACAATTTGAGTTCAATAAAATGACACCAACACTTCCATAACGTCAAGTGTACTATCTCCGACAGAGGTGTTCTTATTAGACGGAGAGCTGGTAACGTACATTTCATGAAGTGTTTTATGCATTTTGAAATTTTGCTTAAGTTCATCTCTTGGGTAGATAAGAAGGATAGCATGTGTTTCCTGGACATACCTTGGAACACCAGCTACTGCACACATGGGAAAGATGCAAAAACATCATGAACCAAAAATAGTGTTTTATTCAGAAGCCAACAATCTTTAATGTAAAATTAAATCAATTTTATAATGAATAATAAATAAGGCAGACCCTTTTAAGGGGGATAACATGTAAACAAAAAAAAATGAAGTTGTTTTATTTCTAATATTAAGTGTTTTATTCACACTGCAATTTAAACCGGCACAGCTGTACAAGACTATGCAACCCAGAGCCAATGAGATCACAGAGAACAACCACAACTGTCCCGATGATCGGTGCTCCCACTCACTCTTATGGTTACACCCAGCATATTTGTCTATCATAGGCTGAATTTATTTTCATGTTTGCTGATAACTAAACCTCACAAAAAGTGTCTACCCTTTTGTAATTATTTTCAATTATTAAGACGGTATTTAAATCACAGCATGAAAAAAACACTAAATTTAATATTAGTAAAAAAGCAACTTCGTTTTTGTTTTTTTTTTTTGTTTAGAGACTTTTAGGAAAGTATAAAAAAAGTCCAAATCTGCTAATGTCTATTGATAACACGTTTTTTTTTTTGTGTGTTATACTTCATCTACTGAGGAATGTCAAATATGTGGATAAAGTTTCAACTCAATCCCTTTTTTTTGAGTATCCAAATATACAATTCTATTTGCCACCAGATTCCTCAAAAACAGTAAATATTTCATCTTGTAAGTGGTTTTGGAAAAGTTGTCCTGGAAGCCTATTAATGCAAATTACTAAGTAGTACAATTTATTTCCCGGTGGCCGTGAGTGTTCAGGCGTGAGCACTTAGTGCCAAAGATCGTGGGTTCGATTCCGACTATGGGGTGGTGGCTTTTCTTTAGAAAAAAGTCCGACTCGCAGGAACTGCATCATCTTAGTGCGGTTCCTGTTCATATCCCAATTGTTATTTGAAAAGCTTAGAATAGTAACAGATAATATTTTCCTCGGCCTTTGTTCAAAGGGTTTTATGACTATACCTGGTCGGGTCCGCCAGACCCTAGAATCCTCTTCTACTGATACTTCATTTCATACGTTAAAATGAATTGGAAAATATCAAAATTTTTCATATTCCTTTGTTCTTTTACTATAGTAATAATTCTACAAATAAAATCAATTAAAAAATAAAATAAAAAAAACAACAGCATGAAGGCAATTGAAAATATTCAAAAGACGTCATCGAATCTCTTTCTCTTGGCAAGCTATATTTCTAACAATGAATTGTTTTTCTTATTTTGCCTAATATGTTTTATTGTCAAATACATTATCGAACTATAAGCAATTAAAAAATAACAAGGAATAAAAACAGACAAAAAGAACCGTTCGAATAAACAAAATCAATTACTTCAAAGTCTAAGCACTTATTTCTCCGATTGACATCACCTAATCAAAAATTGTTTCAGAATCTTTTTTGTAGAGAATTTATAAAGCTTTCAAATAATTTCTATCCACTTATCACGATTTCCCAACCGTGTTCGAGATATTAATGAAATTATACAAAGTTCCCAAAACTTTTCATGTCTGTTCATAAAATATTTTATTTTCACCCTTCCTTAACTCCAAACGTAACCAAAAGTTTAACATGTTAGTTTTGATGAAATTCAAACATGCAAAAAATGTTTTAACTGAATCCCATGATTCTAAGTAACCAAAACAACAACTTGATTTAACAACTTTTTTTCCGATTTTCTCAGAAATGGCTAAAGCTATCGCCTTAAAAATGGTTTCATTCGTTTTACTAGCCCAAGAAGCTGGATATGAACTCAAAAACGTAAGCGTTACGATTTTTTTTGCGCGAATTTTGCCCTAAACGCCATCTTCCAGTGTGCGGATTTTGCTCGTTAACGAACTTGATCATTCAAATTGGACGACGGATTTTTGTACCAAATTTCATCAAAATCGGACCATTAGGGAAGCCGGAAATGAGCGAACAGACAAATATATTGTAATGATATATTACATTCACGAAAATATTTTTAAATTCAAATAACCATCGATATTTTGAAAAGCCCGCACAAATCACAAACCATATATACAAATAACATCGTATTATATACGATCAAAATTAATAATATTTTTGGACAATACTGGTGTACAATATATCCATATTAAATGTACATTCAGATGGTAATAAATTAATTATTTGTATTACAAAAATATAATTATTATTTTCTATATATAAACCAACAAAAAGCGGAAGTTAGAAAAAAAGGACGCCAAGCTTTCCTGCTAGAAAGCGTCAGTTGATTCTCAGCAGTGGTCGAGTGCGGAGCGTCTCTCTATTCCCAGCAGCCCTGGAGTGCGGAGTCACTCTATTCTCAGTGGTGGTCGCGTGCGAAGCTTGAGTCTATATAGCTATCCTCGGAGGGTTACGGAGTGCAGTCCATTATTAATTATTCATAGAAGACGGAGTGAGAAGACAACAGAATCCAAAATTCAAGATATCCATTTTAGGCACAAGACCTGGCAATAAAGCGTATCACATTGAAGAAGGAACTACTGAAGAGCAGTGTATTGAAGCTTGGAAGCAAATTAATTTAGAGGTAAAAATTATTTTTTTTGTAATTGTTAATTCTAATTATTATTATTATTATTATTTTTTTTGTAATTGTTAATTCTAATTTTTATTATTATTATTATTTTTTTTGTAATTGTTAATTCTAATTTTTTCATTCATTTTATAAAAATTAATCTTAACATTAAATGGCGACCCAACGTGGTGCAATCATTTTTATAAAAAATAAATCATAATATAAATGGCGACCCAACGTGGCACAATTTTTTTATAATAATTTATCATTACATTAATGGCGCCCAACGTAGACGGCCGAGTGAATTGAAGTTAAAAACGTTAATTAAATATCTTAATAACAAGAAAATTTAAATAAAATAATAAAAGTAAATAATGGATGATGCAATTGAAAATCGATTATATAGAAATGGCGGCAGCTCGTTCCAGGATCTGCTACGCGTCATTAGGATATCATATTAGATAACGGGAATTGAATTCAGGAAATGGATGAGATACATCCGCGTTTTTAGGAAAATATAAGTTGATATCAGAATTGAATAACAAAATGGAGGAAAATATAATCAAAAATGAGAAAAGCAATGACAATTTAAGTAAAAATAATGAGATGCATCATCAAGGCCTAGAACATTTGATGAGGCTATTATTGGAACAAAATAAAAAATTAGAAAGTAAAATTGACGCAAATAGGATCGAATTAAGTGAAGAACTAAAGTTCGAATTAAGTAAAAATAATAAAAAATTGGAAAATAAAATTGACGCAAATAGGATCGAATTAAGTAAAAATAATAAAAAATTGGATGATTTATGTAATGCTTTAAATAATATGGGTAAAAATCAGAATGAAGAGACGATAGAGTTGGAAAAATCGAATAATAACCTTTTTAATAAAAATAATATAAGTAGTGAAGAAATTATTGAGATTAATGAAATTAATAATGAAAATTTAATTGAAAATGACGATACATTAATACATAATGACGATTTGGATGAAACAATAAAGGGCAATTTAGATAGTAGTGATGGTAGTAATGACCAGATATTTGAAGATGATAAAATGTTGATTAAAAATAAAAATGACTGTAATTGTTTAATAAATGAAGATGGTACAATTCAAGAAAAAATATTAACTGAATTAAATAATAATAATGAGGGTACAAATGAAATAATTAATAATAAGATAATTAATGATAATTTCAGAAATATAATAAGGACAGAAGTTATAAATAAGATTGTGAAACAAAATAACATTAAAAAATTAACGGATGACTACAAATTTATTATAAACATAAGAGGCTATAATACACGAAATGAAAATATTCCAAAGAAGAAGCTGAATAAAAATGTTAATAAAGATAATCATTTAAAGATTTTAAATGTCAAATTTGGAAATAAAATAAAAATTCTTTATAAATATAAAAGACAACTTGGAATAGAAAAAATTTCAAAGCTAAAACGGCCTCCAAGGAAAAGAATAAAACACTTTTATAGAAAGAAATTGGACTGCTGCAAAGAAAATATTAACGACCAGGAATAAATTCATGAAAAAATTTAAAATTAATACCTATTAGTTTAGTGTGTTTTTTTTTTTTTTTTTTTTTTTTTTTTTTTTTTTTTTTTTTTTTTTTTTTTTTTTTACGGCGCATCTACATCTTGGCCATTAGCGCCGATTTAGTGTGTTTTTATAAAAATTATTAGTTTAGCATTTTTTAATAAAATAAGATTTATATTAATATAAGACTAAATTGATAAAAATAATAATTAAAAATTAGTAGAAATTTTGAAATTGTATTTGTTTAGACTAAAAGAAATGTTGATAATTTGTAAAATTGATATAAATTAAATAAAAATGGTAGTATTATATAAAAAGCATTTGTTTAACCTATAATAAAATTGATAATCATAATAAAAATTTAAAATAAGTATATTAATAAAATACTATATTCATATAATCAAAATAATTAAACATTATGAAACGAAGTAAGCTATAAAAATTTAAAAAAATAATGTAATACACTTGACAAAATTCTGTATTCCGAAACTCCAAATTAAAAAATTTCAATTTTAAATTTATCTTTTATACCGGACTAAAAACATTTTTTTAAAAATTTTTTTTTTTTTTTTAGACATGAGTGCAAATGTAATGGTATATTACATTCACGAAAATATTATTAAATTCAAATAACCATCGATATTTTGAAAAGCCCGCGCAAATCACAAACCATATATACAAATAACATCGTATTATATACGATCAAAATTAATAATATTTTTGGACAATACTGGTGTACAATATATCCATATTAAATGTACATTCAGATGGTAATAAATTAATTATTTGTATTACAAAAATATAATTATTATTTTCTATATATAAACCAACAAAAAGCGGAAGTTAGAAAAAAAGGACGCCAAGCTTTCCTGCTAGAAAGCGTCAGTTGATTCTCAGCAGTGGTCGAGTGCGGAGCGTCTCTCTATTCCCAGCAGCCCTGGAGTGCGGAGTCACTCTATTCTCAGTGGTGGTCACATGCGAAGCTTGAGTCTATATAGCTATCCTCCGAGGGTTACGGAGTGCAGTCCATTATTAATTATTCATAGAAGACGGAGTGAGAAGACAACAGAATCCAAAATTCAAGATATCCATTTTAGGCACAAGACCTGGCAATAAAGCGTATCACATTGAAGAAGGAACTACTGAAGAGCAGTGTATTGAAGCTTGGAAGCAAATTAATTTAGAGGTAAAAATTATTTTTTTTGTAATTGTTAATTCTTTTATTGTCATTTGTATTATTTTTGATATTGGTGTTTGTATCTCAAGATTGTCTAAAAATAAATATTATATAATTCATTCACTCGGAACTTTAATCCCTGAGATCAAGTCAAATTCATAAAATAAAACTTATTAAAGTGACATACGGTAGGGTAATTCTGCTTCTAGTTTGTGTTTCCCTCCGGTTATTCTCATCACGGTGGCGATTTTCCACCATCCTTATCGTTCGGGCCAACTTCTTTCTGTCATATCCATTCCCGGCTAAGTCGTCCGTCAGTTGACTAAGTTCTGATCTTAGGAGTGATTCGTTACTGCACAGAGTTATAGCTCTGTGTGCCAGTGTCTTAACCACTCCCATTTTTTGTGCTGTGTGGTGGTGAGAATCGGCGTGGAGGTATCTTCCTGTGGCCGTGGGTTTTCTGTATACAGTGTGCTCCAGTTCACCGTTGGTTCCTTTCATGATCAGGAGGTCCAGGAAAGGCAATCTGCCATCCTTCTCTTCTTCGATGGTAAATCTGATGGCTGGGTGCAAATTGTTCATGAGATGGAGGAATTTTTTGAGTTCGCCACCGTGATGAGAATAACCGGAGGGAAACACAAACTAGAAGCAGAATTACCCTACCGTATGTCAGCGGGGTCAGCGAGAAGCTAGGCAGACTATTTAGGAAACAGGATATGGAGGTCGCCTACAAGCCGCTCAACAAAATCGGGGATTGGCTGAGCACAAGCAAGGACAAGCAGCGGTTGCAAGACCAGGGTGTATATCTTCTACCATGTGACTGCGGGAAAGTGTATATAGGACAGACAGGGAAGAAGGTAGCCACTCGAATCGCGCAACACGCTGCAGACTACAGGCTGGGACGCACCAAAACTTCTGCGGTGGCAACACATGGAGAAGAGTGCCCCAGACAAGTCCTGTTTGATCAAGCCAAGACCCTGGCTAAGGAAGACACGCTGAACAGGAGACTCATCAGAGAGGCGATTGAGATCCACAAAAATCCAGCCAACTTCAATAGAGAAGAAGGACTCATCCTCTCCAACACCTGGCGGGCCATCCTGAAGAAGACTGGAGACAATCCACTCATACAGGACCACCAGCGCCCCGAACGGACGACCGAGGAAGCTAACATAGACAGACGGAACCCGATTGGCCCAGAGACTCCCCAGTTCATTGGCTCGCATAGTCTCCGACCAAGAGGGATAAGAAGGGCCCAAACCGCTGACGAGCTCATTCCCTTACCAACCAGCAAGGATGAATGATTGCCTGAAGAAGCCGGAGAGGAATCCGGCGAAATATTGCGATGACAGGAGGAGCAAGACCGCTGGAGACAGATGCCGAATGAACAACACATATATATATATATATATATATATATATATATGTGTGTGTGTGTATATATATATATATATACATGTATATATATATATATATGTGTGTGTGTGTATATATATATATATATATATATATAGATAAATATATATATATATATATTCAGATATATATATATATATATATATATATATATATATATATATATATATATATACATACACAAATTTGAACCACCGTAATTTTCGGTCTCTAGGGGTTCTGAAACGCGAAATTTTCTAGTCGGCACTTCCGGATTGTTTCATGAGATCAACCTTATAAGCGGGGTTCCTCCCTATGAAGGGAGGGAGGATCCGCGCTAAAAGAAAAGGCATCAGCTGGCTAGAAAAGGGTGGTAACCTATAGATAACCCGTCCCAAAATTCTTGGTTTATGACAATGGACGTTAACATTTAAATAAATAAACAATTTATTTTCAAGTTTAACTCCAAAAAACGGTATTTTGGAAGCTGGTTATGCTATTTAATCTTTGGGTTCAGGCAAAGCAAAATTTCATCGAAATTAATAATTAAATCTAAATGTATGTGTATGTATGTATAAGTGCTATATATATATATATATATATATATATATATATATATATATATATATATATATATATATATATATAGACACACACTATTTTTCACTGAGCTATGAAATGTTGGCACTTCTGGACACACAGAGTAAACATACAAAATTGTAAAGTTGTATAAAATAAATGTATTTATGATAAATTTTCCTCTAATGCATACGAAAGAATTATAATTAACAATATATTATCAAAAGTCTAGATACTTACAAATCTACAGCTTGCTCAAATTTATCACAGCCTTTAAGATGATTTTGGTGTAAATCTTTCAAATTATTAATAATTTTCAGTCTCCATGAAGCATCTTCAAAACCATTGATAAGATTACTTCCAGTAAACCTGCAAAGAAAGAAAAAATAAGTTAAAAATTAAGGTCTGTAGCTTGATAAAAACAACCCAAAAACAAAAACAAACCAAAACCTGATAATCACCAATTAGGAAGATTGTTTAAAGGAATGCCAATAGCACCAGCTTCGACTTGAGTCCACAGAGTCGGAACTTGGCACCAGTCTGGTTCGTTGCAAGGTTCTTCCCTCTCTGGCCACACTTTTCTATCCCATTCTGCCTGCCAATGTAATTGTAATATGAATTCAAGAAAAAAAAAATATATATATTAGGTAGCAAATAAATTAACAAATAAAAAATGATTCATTGAAAAACACCAGAACTAGAATTTACAGTATGGAGGTATGGTTCTGTATTCATAAACATCACATGGAAATCAAGACAACACTAAGACTTTTTTCATCAATAACAAATTTGGGCAATTTTATTTAGTTTTCACAGTAATTAACAGTAAAAAATTCCTGCTGCACTGAGCCTATCTGCTAAAATTGAAAAACATGAAACACGCTTTTAATGTGTATTTTAATTCAAATAAGGAGGCCCGGTGGCCGTGAGTGTTAAGGCGTGAGCACTTAACACTCCGTGCCAAAGGTCGTGGGTTCAATTCCCACTATGGGGTGGTTCTTTGGGGAAAAATAAAAGGCATCAGCCCTATCCTTGCTAGAAAAGGGTAGTAACCTATCCCATAATAAATTCTTAGTAAATAATAATGGACGTTAAAATTTAAATAATAATTCAAATAAAAAGTGTAAGTGATTTCGTAAACAAATTAGTTATAATTATATGTTTTGTTTAACCAAATCATTTAACTTGTTTAATGCCATTATTTGAAGTAGCTTACATAATTCTTTGAATCAATTTTTTTTTAAAATGGTGTGCAATAATCAAATCGATGCTGAATGTACAATGTGCATGAGATGATAGAGCTGGATTTGTCTTCAGTTGTAGTCGGTAAGTTTTCTCCATGAAATGAACAAATTTCAGATTTTCAAGTCTCTTGAAATCCAAAATGGTGAGTGATCAAAATGGCACAAAAATCTCACTGGTTGTGGTACTTTCATCCAATAACAGAGGGTGTTAATTAAATTCTATGAGGACGTTTAGCGTTGTTCAGGAAAAGGGAATCAGCAATGAACAATTATGAATCATGGCTGAAACAATTTTCATTGATTCCCAGGTCATAATTCAGGGCCACATATATGGCTGGAGTCTTGAATTTTATTTATCTATGTTTTAAATTTTTTTCCAAAGATGTGGGAAAATGACACTTACATGCGGATCAGTGTCAGGATTAGCTTCCAGTCCAAGAAGAGAGCCAACACTTCTAATAGGGCTCCATGCGGTCAATTTTCTGTTGTATTCGTCACTCAGTTCTTCACTCGGGTCACTATTAAAATAGAATCACGTTAGTCTTAGAATTTGTGAACAAATTAAAGTGAAAAAAAAATGGTTAGGCAACAAAACAAAATTGCATTATGTATTTTTTTTCCATGATAAATGATTGAAATATAGACAACTGTAAAAATCAGTATTTCAAATACTATCATGTATTTATTTGTTTCATGACACTAGGGCACTCCTTTGCCCCTAAAATAAAACCTATATACATAAACCAGTCTACCTCTTAAAACTATGTTGTAAAATATTTCTCGGAAAACGTACAGTGCATACCATTAAATTTTATTTCAATCAATTAACAAAAACTTCTTCTATAATTCACCTTATAATAGAAAATCATTACGTTTTCATGAAAATTTTAATCTGATACTTATACTGCCTCTTTGTAGTTTATACCATTATTCTCAGGAATTTACAATATTGTATTTATATATTAGTTTTTTGTGATGAATTGACATAGTCACGTCCTCACAAATGTATAAATAAATAAATACTATCATGTGAAACATTACAAACACTTGATGAACTAAAAAAGATTAATAAGGCAGCCATTAGAAGAAGCTGGAATAATCCTCACTACCATCCAGCTAACTCTTACTACCAAATGTCCCAAAAGGAACAAATTGTTATGTTCTGACGCAGAATAGGACACTACAGGTTTAAGTCACACATAAATAATAAGTTTAACGCAGGTACAGCCTGTATGAGTGAAGCCTTGGAAAACAGACTCCTCAACACATCCTCCAGTAATGTCCGCTTTTAGATGGAACGGGGTGTAGGATTCGGCACAACCTACAGCGTTGGCTGTTATGTAAGCTATGGGGATCTTGCGAATACTGTCATATTTTTAATTTTAATTTCTGACCTGATCATCTCAGGGAAGCACAGAACAAGAAGAATAAATATTTGCATGGCCATTTATATACATACGGAACAAAATGTTGAGCGTGAAGTTAAAAGTAGAGCTATGATCTTCAAATAGTTTTTATAAAATAAGAAAATCTTAGAAAATATACTTACAAAATTAAATTTATTACAAGCATCTTATAGTTTGGAAAAAGAAGAATATTACAAAGGTGGTGAAATGGAATAAGTAAGGATTAAATTAAAATTTCAAAATCATAATAGAGGAATCATAAATTTACAAAATTGAAATGAACATACAATGAACATAATTTAGTAGTATGGGGAAGGACAGAAAGATTACCTATTAGTAAGAGATGGCCTTTCAATGCTGCCTTGAGAAGCAGGAAGACTAGATGGTGGTTTTTGCCAAACCGGTTGAATTCTCAGCGAGGTGGGTGCAGACCGTGAAGTTTCTTGCCAGTCACATTGCTCAACACTACCAACTGATGTCTAAAAAGGATAAAATCATTTGCATTTTTTAAAAAGCAATGGTTAACACGTGAATTTTCTACTTGTATCTACTGAAAATATACCGGAAAATTGTAACATTTAAATTCTTATAGTAAAATTTTCACACATAACTAATAAAAATGTTTTATATCGCCAAATTTCAAATCAATAATAAATTCAGGAAAGAAAAAAAACATATTTTTCTTACAAAGGTAACTCACCAAAGACTGTGTACTTCGATGTCTTGGATGATAAGGGAGGGATGACACAGAGCTGCCTCGACTAAGCTGTGATCTAACATTAAGGCATCGCCAACGCTTTCCAGTCGCTTCTGTTTGTGTAACGCCAACTCGAAAATAAATATTTCTATCTTCTGCGCCAACTGCAAACACCTGAAGAATAATTGTAAACATTGGCAAATCTTAAAACTTGTTTCCATCTCTTAGGAGGTCATATAGAATATTGGGGTTTACCTGATCATTAGAAGCGACTGAAATGGAAGACATAGTTGTACCAATTGGTCCGACCCAGCCGGAGCCTTTGGGAGAGGATTCCACCCCTTTTCTGAAGTACACTCTATTCTCAGAGGTCACACCCCAAATGGAGTTTGTTCCAATGCTTACTTCAGAAAGTTTAGTTCCGTCAGGTGCCGCCACTTCAATCCAAGACTCTCCTAAAAATAAATTCAAATTCCAAATAAGTTCAATCCCTCCAAGTTTTCCACGTACTGTAACACTTCAACAGTGAAGAAAGGAGAAAAAAAATCTGTTTTACTACAATTACCATTTTATTGTGTTTTCCTTTATATTTATTTAGTTACTAGAATTAATTATTAGGAACTATTTTTTTTAAATATTTTTTTTGAACATTATTAAAATGCATAAGTGAACTTCTACATAAAGTTAACTTTACCATTTATTTACATGGTAATAGTTGTTCTAATGTGGATGTCTGCATGTGAAGAGTGAGCATTTGTATATATCGCCCCATATATACAATGTCAAACTATCGATTATGAAAAATCTTGTTTTTCAGATTTGAGACTTTGCTCTTGGATTGTGGGCGATTCGGCTTGTCCCAAATTGTCCCAACTCTAGCCCCTTTAGAATAGCCTTTAATGCCTCAAATAAAGTATCGAATAAGACCATTTTTTAATATATTACTTCGTCAATGTATGGAATATGTTTATTCCTTAGTTTGCTCTGATTTGCATATTTGAGAGTTTGACATGGTAGGGACGATATGTACACATTAAAAAAAAAAAAGAAGTAGTAGGAAACAATTATAAGAAAAGCATCATTCTTCATAAAAAGAAAAGGAAAATAAATAAAATAAAAAGTCCGACTCGCAGGAACTGCGTCATCTTAGCGCGGTTACATACATCTCGAAGCAATGGAACAGATTAGCATCACAAATCACAGGAAACTGACAGTAGTCAACTTACACAGAAGCGGATAATTCTTAATCTGTATAAGTCAATACAATTATGTATTGAAAACGTACTTACTCTTTGGCTATTGCTAAGAAGGCTCTATTCTAAACTACCAAAAATTTGTTGTGTTTTTAAGTTCATTGTTTTACTAGCAAATTTGTTTTACTGTTATAATCAACTGTAAATATGTGCTTCATGGCGAATTTAATTCCATTCCGTCGTGGGTTAAATCTTTCTATAAAATAAGAAATAATGGTAACTTCAGTTGGAGGCTATGAGGAAGGTTATATATGTAGGATTAATTCAAAACAACCTACGTCATTATGATTAGCCACTGCCATCATGATTACCACAACCACTCCTAACTTATTACTTATTACGTTTCTTAGCTTATTTTACTACAATACTAATTTTACTGATAAATACCATTTAAAACTAGAAACAACCAATTAAAATGTGAGATAAAGAAAGAGAAAAACCATTTTAAAAATACAAAACAAACACTTTAAGTTTTAAGCACTTATATCTTTCATTGATGTTGCCCCATCGAATATTGCTTCAGAACCTTTTTTTGTAGAGCATTCAGTAAGCATTCGAATGGTCACTTTCTACTTACCACGTTTTCCCAACTGTTATCGAGATATTTACAAAAAATGTATGGAGATCCGAAAACTTTTCATGTCTATTAATACAATTTTTTTTTCCGCATACTTCCTTAAATCCAAATATAACCAAAATTTAAACATCTTAGTTGGGATTAATTTCCAAGATGTAGAAAATATTTCAATTGAATCCCGCGATTCTAAGTACTCACAAAAAAATAATGACTTACAAAAACATTGATTCCACTTATCTCAGAAACGGTTAAAGATATCGCCTTCAAAGTGGTTTCATTCGTTTTCTTATGTTAAGAAACCTATAAAAAAAAGTACCTGCAAGTATATAAACTCAAAAACGTAAGCGTTACGATTTTTTTTGCGCGAATTTCGCCCCAAACACTATCTTCTAGTGGGCGGATTCTGCTGGTTAAAGAACTTGACCTTTCAAATTAGATGACAGATTTTTGTACCAAATTTCGTCAAAATCGGACCATTTTTGAGCTTGCTAGAGAGCGAACAGACAAGCATATATATAAATATATACATACATATATATATATATATATATATATATATATATATATATATATATATACAAATTTTAGCCACCTATATTTTCGTGATCTATAAGGTCTGAAACGTGAAAGTTTCTAGTCGGCACTTCCGGATTGCGTCATGAGGTCAACCTCATAAGCGGGTTCTCCCTATGGAGATAGGGAGTAAAAACAATAAATAGACCCTAGCCCTAGGCACTAAAACAATAAATAGAGATAATATAGTTGCATGTAGATTGTGTTATGTTTAGGAGATCCAATGTCCATAAGTGGTAAGGCGTTAACACACCGTGCTTAGGGTTTGATTCTAATTGGGGGGGGGGAAGACAGCTTCTTTATCAAAGAATTGAACAACAGCAACTCTGTACTGGCCAAAATAGGGTGGTAACCTGTAGATATCTTCCCCCCAAAAAGTATTATTAATGAAGAGGCGTTAAAATTACAATCAAATATAAGTTTAAATAGTATTTGATTAGATCATGTATTTTTTTTTTTTTTTTTTTTTTTTTTTTGTTTTGACTATTTGATGAGGGTCTCTGTTAGAACACCCTAACTGAAAAAGCCATGGAAGATCAGTTATGCTTATAAATTATAATTTATATATCGATTACACAGTAGGGCTATGATGACCATGAGATCTTTTGCCCCAAATATTTTAAATAAACAACATTTATTAAGTGTATTAAGAAAAGCGATATTTCAACAGCAAACATTCAATAAAATATGATTAAGACCACACCTAGCGTCATGTCTTTTTGTAAGCTTTCATGTTTTGTTGTATTTCATGATTTTTGAGGAGGGAGGATTTATTTTAACTTCCCTAATGTTTAAGGGCAGGTATTCATGGAATTAAGTTGAAGGTATAAATCAGTCACAAATTATAGGTAACAATGAGGTTCTTCCTCAAGATAATTTGTACAATAAAGTCACTCACTGATCTAAGATTTAAGGCTTTGGAATTAATAAATAAAACATGAATCTTATTTCATACATTACTGAACATCTCTTACTTCCTTAAAGAGACTTGCTTGGGTTCTGATAATGTGAAAATCTATCAAAAGTAAAAGTTGCGGAATGAACTTTTCCGAGAGTAGTTTCAAGTAGAATAATTCTTACGATAAAAAATCATGAACAATTTACAGGTAGAATTCTTACCCATTGGAACAGCAGGAGTAATTCCTTCACGGACAAGTATATGTCCGGACCAGAGAATAGCCCAAACCAAACCAGTAGAACCACAGCAAAGAGTTTTAACTTCCTTCCCCGTCGGAAGAGGAATGCACGACCAGCGTGTTCCTTCAGGGCAAGTTATTCCTACTCCCTTTCTCCACATTACCTGAAGTTGGTTATAAATAATTTTAACATAATCAGTTAAAGTTAACAAATAAGGTGTATTTAATTATTTTTTATTTAAGGAATATTATTCCTTATGATTAATCAAAAGTTACCCTCTTAAGATTTCATTTTATTTAATCTTTTTTTAACAGAGATATTGTTTATATATATATATATATATATATATATATATATATATATATATATATATATATATATCACTTCGTTCAAAGTCAATTATCAATGTTGACATTTTTACTCTATTTTGCTATCATATAGGACCACAAAATGTATAAAAATCATGGATTTTTATTCAGTCCCATCTGAGATATACAACCTCGAACTTTACAAAATTTAAAAAAACGAAATTTTAAAAATTCATAAAAAAATAAGAAGTGGGTTGTCAATGCTGATACTCTTATAACATGTGAGTACCCAATGATATCTTACTACAAAAAAAAAAAATATTAGCTCTAATAAATTTCTCCTTAGTTTTTTTTTAATTTCTAAAAAGCATAATTCCACAATTTTCGACCTTCAACTTTGGAGGCCATTTAGACTGGTAAGATTTGCATAGGGAATTATGGCTATGAAACAATATTGTAGGGGAGAAAGTACTGAAAATAATTATGCCAGTTCCAATCTTGTAGCATGATGCAATCCAGAGATAATCATTTTAAAGCGAACGTCTTCAAAGCGAAAAACTGCCGCCAAATTCAAAACAAAATGGCTGCCACAAGTAAATGGTGAAAGATAAAATTTAAAAAAAAATGTATTTTGAAGCTATCGTTCGAGTAGTAAAAGCACATAAAAAAAATAAAGAAAATTAAAAATGATCAAGCAACCTACCTTAGACCACTTCATATCAGGACCTTGGAAGAATAAGGGCGAATCACGAATTCCGGATGTTGGGAAATCGAAGTTAAAGTTCCAGAAGCGCTTCAGGATAGCAAGCGCGAATGTTTACTCTATAGAATGCTGATTCATAAACCTGATTGAAAAAGTATGCAATTAAAATTCAATGTTTTAATTATACTTTTTACGAGGGATTTATTGGTAATAAAATGCTAGGAAGGACGTTTCAGACCTGAGATTAGTCTTTGAAATAGGACATTGAATTTTTCATGATGATCCTGCTATTCACTTTAATTTGAAACTGTAAGAGAACTAAAGGTGAACTAGAGAAACAAGGTGAGGAGTCGTGTTACCTACATCTTTCTGAATCAGAAAATGAAATAAAAAATAAGTTGATTTTTCTGATTTGCCCTTACTCTTCCAAGGTCCTGATATGGATTGACCCATATGTGTAAATAAAATTATCAAATTCTTACGTTAGCCTTTCTTTTCCTAGGCTTGGAGGGCCAGTGACCATGAGTGTTAAAGCAAGAGCACTTAACACTCCGTGCCAAAGGTCGTGGGCTTGATTCCCACTAGAGGTGGTGGCCTTTCTTTGGAAAAAAAAAAGAAAACACATCAGCCCTATCCTGGCTAGAAAAGGATATTGATCCATAGATAACCCGTCCTAAAAATTCTGAGTTGATTATAGTGGACGTTAAAATTTAAATAAATAAACATACTCTTCCTTGAGCAGTAACTGCCCACACTTGTAGGGCTCCATAAGCAGCTCCACTCATTGCCTGTCCACCAACACTCACATAAATAAAAGGTTCCTGAAAAATTATAAAAACCAAAAGAAAAATTACATATTTATTTTTAGTAAAATAAAATTTTCTGAAAGAAGTATAATGACTAAATAAATGTAAACCTCAATAAACAAAAACATTTGAATACGTCTATACCTACATTGTGAATAGTGGCTGCGAAAGAAATTTCCACGAGGGCCTAAGTTTTCTTTTTGTATAGTTATTTAGGCAAACATGCAAAACAAATTAATAAGTAAAGAAACTTTTGAGATGATGTACTTTTACTGGATTAATTACAATTTAGTTAAGTTTCAAATACACGATGACAGCGGGCCCGCTGAAGGAATTTTTCTGGCGGATTCAGTATCATGCAATACCAGACTCGCAAACCTAACCGGGAATAATGTAATGAGGTCCCAAGCCAAATAAGAAGGGTATAGGACAAGGAAGGTAGGGATAGAAAGAAAGGCTATCTGGTGACACACACACCATGACGCTGGGCCCGCAGAACACATTTCTTGGACGCATATGCCACGACGCTGGGCCCGAACCTGTTAATAATATTAAATATATATATATATATATATATATATATATATATATATATATACACATACATATATATATATATATATATATACATATATATATATATATATATATATATATATATATATATATATATACACATACATATATATATACATATACATATATATATATATATATATACACATACATATATATATATACATATACATATATATATATATATATATATATATATATAGTTAATTAGTACCTATGATGTGTTGAATTTGATAATAGAATTAAAGTTCAGATGAATTTGTTTAAGTCCCCTTTGTTTTATATGTGTATATATATATATATATATATATATATATATATATATATATATATATATACACATATATACACACAATAAAACAAAGGGGACTTAAACAAATTCATCTGAACTTTAATTCTATTATCAAATTCAACACATCATAGGTACTAACTAACTGGACACACCACAAAAGAAATCATTTTTATGGAGGTTTAAAATGAATAATAAAACCTGCCCATTTGACAAGACAACAGGACAAATTCTTAGTCCACATAAATTATTTGTTCTCTACCTACACTAGATGTCTCTACATATGGGAAGTGTGCAAAGGAAAATAGAAAGAAAAAAATAAATAAAAATCATTAAAAAAGAAAATGCATTACTTTGGAGACAAAGGAAATTAAGGTATTTAAAAAGGTTTAAAGAACATTGTTGTGTTTATCAAAATATACTTTATGGAGAAGAACATAGGCACTCCAATTGAAAAAGTCGAAAGGCCAAAAGAAATTTGATAAAATAAAAATATTTAAAGGATCTGAAACATCTAGGTCAGTAGAAAGGTAGGCATACAAGAAAAAATAACTCCTAAAAAAGCTAAATTTAAAATTAAATATTTTTTTTAGCACTTTATTACTGCATTTTTAGGACAAACTTAAGTTATTATTATTATTCACTAGCTGTTACCCGGCGTGCCATGCTACACCTACTTTCTGCACATAGAAAAACCTAAATAAATTAGAAACCAAATAAGTATTATTAAAATCTAATAACACGAATCTGTAACTGTTTCGAACCCGTGACCTCCCAACTGTGAGTCCTAGACGACTTTGACCAAACCTATAACACCCCCCGTATCAAGACATACATGTATGCCAAGTTTGGTAAAAATTGGTCTAACGGCGTGGATTTTTATTTAAAAAAAAAAAACATGCAGACAGCAGCTGGTAGACGTTTTTGACCTGGCCTATGACAATCCCCTGATCAAGACCAACCTGTGTGCCCAGTTTGATCAAAATCTGTTAAACGGTGTGGATTTTTATAGGGAACAAACATACAGACAGACAGCTGGTAGATGTTTTTGACTTAGCCTACGACACTCCCCAGATTAAGATCTACATGTGTACCGAGTGTAGTCAAAATCGGACGAACGGTGTGGAGTTGTATAAGGGACAAACATACAGACAGACAGTTATAAGACGTTTTTGACTTAGCCTACAACACTCCCCAGATTAAGATCTACATGTGTACCGAGTTTAGTCAAAATCGGACAAACGGTGTGGAGACGGTACCGAGTTTATTCAAAATCGGATGAACGGTGTGGATTTGTGAAAGGGACAAACATACAGACAGACAGCTGGTAGATTTTTTTGACCTAGCCTAGGAGGTTTCCCGTATAAAGACCTACCTGTGTGCCAAGTTTGGTCAAAATCGGTCAAACGGTGTGGATTTGTATAAGGAACAAACAAACAAACAGGAAAACAGACAGACACGTGATTTTTATATATTTAGATTATTACATAAAAATCTAAGTAACTTTTTTTAAAGGGTATTGCTTCTTTGTGTTACCTGGGTAGGATCCTTGTGAAGTGGAGCTACTGCACACCATGAATTTAAGGCTGAATATCTTCGGCTTCTTACCCATTTTCGCCTGCGAACACAAGACGACCACTGCTTGGTACTGTAGAATGTTGCAGGAAAATCAACAGCATACGTCCATCCCTGAATCAAGAAAGAAAGATCTTACTGACAAATTTTTCTGTTAATATATGCCACATTGAAGCCGAAAAAATTTATTTTATTGCTATTTGAGGGGTTCAGAACGCAAGTGGTGTAAGTGAAGATTTTTTTATTGGTATGCAGCTACATATTATATATTAGACTTCTGTTTTACTTATTCTGGAATGAAATAGTGTAAGTATAAATTTGTTTATTTATTTATTTTGTGTTTCGTATTTTGGACGATAAACACACTGAGTTAAGTCTTCTAAAAGATCAGGAATTGATTGTAAGTTTATATATTATTATATGTCCAGGAAGTATATATTTAAATTAAATATATTAAACATATATAAAAATTATAAGAGCTTTAACTTTAAGTCATAATGAAAATGCACTTATTCATGTGATAAAAATGTAGATTCATTAATGCATCTTCTAGGTCTTCATATGAGATTGTATAATCCTGTATTTCGTAGATATGTTAAGATACTGTCTATGTGCTGGCTACCTTCAGCGAGAAGTTCACACATGTATAAATTTGTAATAAATAATGTTTCGATTTGTGTATTTGGCAAAACATAAGGAATAATTTTTAAAAATTGGGGTTTCATTATTAACTTCGAGGGCTTTCACATCAACAACTTCTGCTGGATCCGAAAAACTGGTAAAAATTGATAAAATTATTGAAAATGCCCAAAGAAAAATAAACAGACATTTTTTCATATCCACTTTTATATATGGTGACTTTTTTTCGGTTGGCTGTATTTTTTTAGCATAAATATGCTTTAGCGATGATTAAACTGAAAAAAAAAACGTTACAAAAAAGTGCCCACTGGCGTTCGCTCATGCGTTTTGGCCATGTACGAGAAAGAAGACTGTTGTCGGGTGGACCTAAAGCATGTTTATGTTCCTGAATTTGAGCAGAAGCCTCTAAACGAAATTACTTTTTTTTTCTTTTTTTTTTTTAACTACTGGAACCATTGGCTATTCTAGTTCATGTTTTTTATAAATTCTTCAAAACCCCAAGTTCTATATGAAGCGGGGAAGAAAAATTTTGGATCTGTACATAGTACGTTACTAGTATCCAGAGGGAACGATTTTCTTTCTAGATAAATATTCTTTTTAAATAGTTGTTTTATATCTTTACTATTCCACAATACACAAATCGCAGCAAAAAAAAAACCTGTACATGGAGTAGAATAAATATTGAAATTACATCATGATCAAGGGGCTCGCCATCTAACGTTGTTTCAATGTGCCATTCACTTTCCCAAGTCCATGCCATCGATGGAACTCGTATTCTCTCCAGCGTCCGATCCACAGAACCATCTTGATTAGAAAACTGATATCTATCAGTAGGTAAAAGCCTCTTAGAAAATCCATCTAGTGGATACCATCTCTGAAAATACATATGCAATTTAATATATTTAAAGATTATTTATTATTATTTTGAGATGCTGTTATTAATAATACAGATTTTTGAGCTTAGATATCTTTAGGTAACCACCCTTTTTCAGCCAGAATGGAAGTGATACCTTTTCTATGCTTGGAAGAAAAGCCACCATCCCTAGATGGAATTGAACCCACAACCTTGGGGTTGGGGCGCCTTAAATCTCAAGACCATCGAATCTCTGTTTTAATATTATATAGTGAGTTTTTCTGTGGCATTACCTAAAAGTTATGATAAAAAGATTTTATATACATGAAATCTTTATACAATGCTAAAGACGCTTACAGCCAATAGGCCAAGACAGGCTTTGTTAATAAAATAAAGAGACATTATTACACTTGAATTTTCTTTATTTTACAGAGGCGACTTAGGAACTACTATTCCATCCCAAGTGCTAAGGTGACATATCAAATACAAAGTGTAGAAAGTTCTCTAAAACCGTATAATAAATTAAGTGAAACGTATTGTCAAGATTTTCTTGCTTGATTTATTTCAGGCCTATAATATTAAAATCATTAGATTGGTAAAACACATACATTATTTACATATGAAAAAAAAAATAGATAAGAACATATGTTATTACATTTATTAAAAGATACATTTTTTTGCAATATTTACATCAAATAAATAGTGCTAAGCATATGCACTCCGTGCCTAAGGTCTTGGGTTCGATTCCCACTAGGGGTGGTGGCTTTTCTTCCGAAAAAAGAAAAGGCATCAGCCCTATTCTGAGTAGAAAAGGGTGGTAACCTGTAGATAACCCATCCTAAAATTCTTTGTTAATAATAAATGGACATTAAAATTTAAATAAACAAATAAATTTGTAAGATAGGTTAACTTTCTGGAAACCAGTATTCCTTAATGTCTCAAATGATTTTTCTTAAGAGATCCTCCTCGCTGTCTCCACAGTAAATAATAAATGTATATTATTATACATGTAATGATAAATGTATATTATTAAAATAATATATGTTATTAATATATATTACAACAGTAACAGATAATAGAAAGTCACTGGCGGGGCTATTCTGAAAAATACCCATTTCTTTAAATTTATCAATACTGTTACTATCGGAACAGTTGGGTGAATAACACCCAATAGTAGGCTCAACCACCACCGATGGGCGTTGGATAAAATGAATAGATAAAATAAAAACCATTTGTTTTTAATGCATTGCTTTGCTTGTAAACTCTGAACATTCAATAGCTTTAAATACACACATGTCTATTTGTATATACAAGTGTAATTATAGCAATTTCACACTGTGTCAATTTATTATTTGCTGATTGAAATAGGCTTCCAATGAGAAATGTACCTTTCAGTAATATGCTAAAAATAAACTAGACTTATTTAGAATTTTTCAGTTCACTGCTATTTATTACAAAATAACCTAAGATACCTGATTTTCATATGATTCCTCCTTCACCCTAATTGGTATGTCGAGACCATGGACATGGACATAAATTTGTCTGTCACCTCCAACTGCCCATAAAAAATGGGGCACTGCAGATATTTGCTTAAAATCCAAACTCAGATAGGGGAACTCGTGCCATTTAGTACCATTAGTGGCCAGACCAAATACTTTTCCTTCATTGTTCAATGCAAAAAGCATAGAACTTGGCATTCTACAATAAATATAAACATAGACATGACGTTAAAGCAATTTCCAGAATAAGCAATAAAATTTAGAGAATTTTTATTTACCTATTAAAGGTATTTTATGCTGTAAAAAATATGCTGCAGGTTGCCTGTGACAAATAGAATCAATGAATATATTTTTGGGTTTAATGTATAGTTTACAATAAATTTTACTAGGAACTATCATAAATTGGAAAAAGGGCTTCTTAAAGTCGGGAATATACAATTATAAATATTACTTTTAACATTACAAATAAAATAAATAAAATGTAAATGAACTCCATATCATGATTACATGCCCCTCTGAGAGTAAGCACTGAAATTAGTGATAACTGGGAAATCCAATTGTCTCATTTATCTCAGTGAGAATAAATCGATACAAAGATCTTGTTCTGCAAAAAGTATCTCCAAACTAACCTACTTCTATGACGTCAAAGAGGTAATAATAAACTTGTATTTACTACATTAGCATAACTATATTTTAACAAATTAATTACAGTACGATTTGGCATAATTTACGATTATTTTATAAGCTTATAAGGTTGATCTCATGAAACAATCCGGAAGTGCCGACTTGAAAATTTTGCGTTTCAGAACCCCTAGAGACCGAAAATAACGGTGGTTCAAATTTGTATATATATATATATATATATATATATATATATATATATATATATATATATATATATATATTTGTCTGTTCGCGGTTTTCCGGCCCCCCTACTGGTCCGATTTTGATGAAATTTGGTACAAAAATCTGTCGTCCAATTTGAAAGGTCAAGTTCGTTAACCAGCAGAATCCGCCCACTGGAAGATGGCGTTTGGGGCGCAAAAAAAAATCGTAACGCTTACGTTTTTGAGTTCATATGCTTGTAAGTAATCGTTTTATAGGCTTTTTGGGCTAGTAAAACGAATGAAACCATTTTTAAGGCGAAAGCTTTAACCGTTTCCGAGAAAATCGGAAAAAAAGTTGTTAAATCAAGTTATTGGTTTGGTTACTTAGAATCATGAGATTCGGTTAAAATATTTTTTGCATGTTTAAAAATCATACAAAGATGTGTAAAGTTTGGTTACGTTTGGAGTTAAGGAAGAATTAGAATAAAATATTTTATTAAGGGACATGAAAAGTTTTGGGAACTTCGCATATTTTCCTTAATATCTCGAAAACAGTTGGGAAATCGTGGTAAGTGGATAGAAACTATTCAAAAGCTTACTAAATTGTCTATAATTAATATTCTGAGATGATTTTCGATTAGTCGCTGTCAATCGGAGAAAACGGTGTTTAAAACTTTGACGGTGTTTGTTTTGTTCTTCTTAGCGCGGTTCCTCCCTCCCCCATAGGGAGGAACCCCGCTTATAGGGTAGATCTCATGACGCAATCCGGAAGTGCCGACTAGAAAATTTCGCGTTTCAGAACCCCTAGAGACCGAAAATAACGGTGGTTCAAATTTGTGTGTATATATATATATATATATATATATATATATACACACAAATTTGTTGTTTGTTCGCGGATTTCCGGCGTCCCTAATGTTCCGATTTTGATGAAATTTAGTACAAAAATCCGTCGTCCAATTTGAAAGGTCAAGTTCGTTAACCAGCGAAATCCGCCTACTGGAAGATGGCGTTTGGGGCGAAATTCGCGCAAAAAAAATCGTAACGCTTACGTTTTTGAGTTCATATGCTTGTAACTAATCGTTTTATAGGCTTCCTGGGCAAGTAAAACAAATGAAACCATTTTTAAGGCGATAGCTTTAACCGTTTCTGAGTAAATCGGAAAAAAAAGTGTTAAATCAAGTTTTTGGTTTGGTTACTTAGAATCATGGGATTCAGTTGAAACATTTTTTGCATGTTTGAATCTCATCAAAACTAACATGTTAAACTTTTGGTTACGTTTGGAGTTAAGGAAGAATTAGAATACGAGGGGTGATCAAAAAGTTCCAGGACTGTTTAGATTGCGCGGCAATGGAGTGTCATAGAGCAGTGCGGTTGGCAGCATTGTTTATCGTGACTCTTCCTGAACTCAGCTGTTTATTCAGATTGTTGATAACCTTCTTCATTGTAAAGTTACTGCTGTGTTCGTAAAAAAAGTTTTTTGTGTTCGGCGATTTCTTGAAATGAATGAAAAGGAAGAGCAACGCGTTTGCGTAAAGTTTTGTGTGAAGTTGGGTAAAACGTTTACTGAAACTTTTCAAATGTTGCAAGTGGCTTTCGGTGATGAATGCCTGAGTCGGTCAAGGTGTCATGAGTGGTACAAAAGGTTCAAGGAAGGCCGGACATCGTGTGAAGATGATTCTCGTTCAGGGCGCCCATCAACTTCGACTGATGACGATCATGTTGCAAGATTGAACAGTCTCGTGCGTTCTAATCATCGACTAACCATTCGTGAGATGGCTGAAGAATTGAACATTTCATTTGGTTCGTGTCAACAAATTTTAACAGAAAATTTGCGGAGCGGTGAGTGGTTCCTGCATCATGACAATGCGCCTGTTCATTCCGCACTGCTCATTCGCGACTACTGCACCAAAAATGGAATGAAGATCATTCCCCAGCCTTATTTAAATAAATTAATAAAAAATCAGTCCTGGAACTTTTTGATCACCCCACGTAAAATATTTTATTTAGAGACATGAAAAGTTTTGGAAACTTCGCATATTTTCCTTAATATCTCGAAAACAGTTGGGAAATCGTGGTAAGTGGATAGGAACTATTCAAAAGCTTACTAAATTCTCTATAATTAATATTCTGAGAAGATTTTCGATTAGTCGCTGTCAATCGGTATAATTTTATTAATATCTCGAACACGGTTGGGAAATTTTCATAAGTGGATAGAAACTATTTGAAAGCTTTCTAAATTCTCTACAAAAAAAATTCTGAAGCAATTTTTGATTAGGTGATGTCAATCGAAGAAATAAGTGTTTAAACTTTGAAGTAATTGATTTCGTTTATTTGAACGGTTCTTTTTGTCTGTTTTTATTCCTTGTTATTTTTAATTGCTTATAGTTGGATAATGTATTTGGCAATAAAACAGATTAGGTAAAATAAGAAAAATAATTCATTGTTAGAAATATAGCTTGCCACGAGAAAGAGATTCGATGACGTCTTTTGAATATTTTCACTTGCCTTCATGGTGTTGGTTTTTTTATTTTATTTTTTAATTGATTTTATTTGTAGAATTATTACTATAGTAAAAGAACACAGGAATATGTGAAAAATTTTGATATTTTCCAATGCATTGAAGCGTATGAAATGAAGTATCGGTAGAAGAGGATTCTAGGGTCTGGCGGACCCGACCAGGTAACGTCATAAAACCCTTGAACAAAGGCAGAGGAAAATATTATCTCTTTCTATTCTAAGCTTTTCAAATGACAATAGGGATATGAACAGGAACCGCGCTAAGATGATGCAGTTCCTGCGAGTCGGACTTTTTTTGATTTTGGTACTTAGAATTAAGGGATTCAGTTGAAACATTTTCTGCATGTTCGAATTTCATTAAAACTAATATGTTGAAATTTTGGTTACGTTTGGAGTAAAGGAAGGATTAGAATAAAATATTTTATTAACAGACAAGAAAAGTTTTGGTAACTTTGTATACTTTTGTTAGTATCTTGAAAACGGTTGAGAATCTTGCGAAGCGGAAGGTTACCATTCAAAAGCTTACTAAATGCTCTACAAAAAACCTTCTGAAGAAAGTTTTAATTAGGCGATGTCAATCGGAGAAATAAGTGCTTAAAACTTTAAAGTAATTGATTTCGTTTATTCGAACGGTTCTTTTTGTCTGTTTTATTCCTTGTTATTTTTTAATTGCTTATAGTCGGATAATGTATTTTACAATGAAACAGATTAAGTAAAATAAGAAGATCAATTTATTGTTAGAAATGTAGCGTTCAAAGAGAGAGATTCCAAGGCTTTCCAAATGCCTCTGAGCGGAGGCCTTCCTGGCCGACTTATGGGTTGGCCGACCCATACAGGTAACATCATAAATCAAGACCTTTCAAGACTGGTGGAACCAAAATAATAACTGATTCTATTTTAATCTTTCCAAATTAGACTAGGGATAAGAACGGAACCGCGCTAAGATGATGCAGTTCCTGCGAGTCTGACTTTCTTTTTTTTTTTATTTTAGGTACACCAGTTATTTCTTCATGTTATATGATTTCAGTTACCAAGTCATATGATGACCTCATACATTTGCTATTTGAAGAAGGTAATTTGATATTCTATAAATCAAAAATAATAAAATTGAATTGAAAAAAATGAATGTGGAACAAAGAGGAGCCACCTTGACTCCTATTTGTGTGGAGGAGGAGGTACGAGAAAAAGTACCTTTTTGAGGCAATTTTAAAGTCAATTGGCCCCCAAAATGAAATTTGGTTCTTTATTACAATTTCTGGTAGGGAATACTTACATTTTAAATAAATGTTGTTGTTTTTGTATATAACCATTTTATTTCACTTTTCTTTTAAAATAGACATATGTTATTAAATAACAGTATGATAAATCTACTATATATTTGTCAAATACCACTCACTCACTGACCTATCATCGCCCAGCCCAAGCCGCTCGACAGAAAATTTTGAAATTTTGCATGGACACTCCCTATATAACGTAGGCGCTCGCTAAGAAAGGATTTTTTGACATTCGAATTTTTAAGTATTTTTAGAGGGGTTTAAAGTTTGAGTTGGTTGGAGCATGCAATCCTAGGCAGCAATCGTTGCTAGGACGATAACAGAACAGCTGTTACCGTACATTATCTATTTCATTGTATTATTTTTAATTGAGGTTAATTTCCACTATGATGGCAGTCCTTGAATTACTAGAAATAAACTGTCACTGATAGAGTTTTAATTGCGTTTCTTTTCTCCCTGTTCCCGTCAGATAGGCTTGCCATATTTTTGGAGAGTTATACCGGGACACATTAATATGGGATGGGCAAACCAGGGGGAGGGGGGTTGGGAATAAAAACAGTACAAATTATAAGCAAAATGGTGAGTTTTAAGCCTAGCAAGTAACGGGAAGGGGGGATCCTGAACTGTTAGTCTACCCGAACCTTAAAAATAAGAACGGAACTTTTTTTGCTACTTGATTTTCTTTAAAAAATCTCTCAGCCAAATAGTAGTGTCTGGCAGCTGGCAGCGCTGTGCAGGTAGTTCCAGCGTTTTACAGTTAGATTACTTCTCATATCTTTGACACTGTGAGCAGTAGTAAAAATGTTGATTGTCGAAAAGTAACCGATTTATAAAAGATTCTTATAAACTTGAATTCATTACTTTTTACATCTTACAGCATTTCCGGGACATTGATAAAACCGGGCGGGACACCGAAAAAATTGCAAAATACCGGGGCAGTCCCGGTCAAACCGTGATGTATGGTTAGCCTATCCTTAGAGTTTTCTTGGTGAGGCAATAATATCCGGAACCCTTACACAGCCTCCCCGCCTATAACCTTGGTAATGCTCGCAAATATAATGGGTGTTTCCAAATAACTTTTTGGAAACATAAACTTTTAAATTTTAACGCCCATTGAATAACATATAGTATGACGGGAACCGTGCTATAATAAACTGCACAAAATAGTATAGTAACGTAATTTTAATGAAACATTATTTAACGCAATAAAATAACTACTTACCTGCCGTGACGAAGCACGGGTATTCAGCTAGTCTCTAATTTTTTTTTTTTTTTTTTTTTTCTTACGGCGCATCTACAACTTGGCCATTAGCGCCGACTAGTCTCTAATAACATGAAAAAGTAACTGGTGTACCTAAAATAAAAAATACCCGAATCTGTTGCCTAATGCAATGGTCAGAAGTCAATTAAGTCTTTAACTAGTTTCCTAAGATTATTTTATTTTTATTTTTTCTGTTTAACGGAGTATCAACACTTGGGCTGTTAACGCCGGGTTGTCTACAGGTTGCCACTCCTTTATAACGGCAACAGCACGAGGTCAGTCATCCATTCAGGAGTTGACCACGCACGACGTTGCTTAACTTCGGTGATCAACGGGAACCTGTGCAATCAACGTGGCTTTGGTCGTTGGCCCTAAGGGCGTTCCCATGTAAAAAAAGGTCCGACCGACAGGAGCTGCGTCATCTTAGCGCGTGTCCATAAAGGTCTTGTCCATAGTGAATGTTAATGTTTTGCGAAACATTTAAATACCTACTCCAATGAAATCTTGAAGAAAAGGCGCCATTATGCACAGAAAAGATAGTAGCTGAAATTTCGCACTCGGCCCTGCCGACATTCTCTGCGAAAGCTCTATTACAAAAAACCGAAAATTATTTCTCATTTTACGTATATTATTTTACTGCTGAAATAGATTACAAAAACAACAGACAATTAAAAACTGAGGAGCACTAACAAAAAGAACCGTTCAAAGCAACGAAACCAACACTTTCGATATTTTAAGCACTTATTTCTCCGACTAAGATTTTCTCATCGGACATTGTTTGAGAACCATCGAAACGGATTAGTACTCAATCGACTCAGAATTTAATAATCTAAATGTTTGGTAATAGTAAGCTTTTCGATTAAATGCTTTGTTTAAATGCAGGCCCCGTGGCTGTGAGTACTAAGGCGTATGCAATCCTTGCCTAAGGACGAGGGTTGGATTCCCATTATGGGTTGGTGGCTATTCTTGCGAAAAAAGAAAACGCATCTGCTCTATCCTGGCTAGAAAAGGGTGGTAACCTATAGGTAACCCGTCCTGGAATCCGTTGTCAATAATAAATGGACGTTAAAATTTAAATAAATGCTTTGTTTCAGTGGAACTTTAGAAAAACAGTGAAAGGTCGGACAATTTCGAGATTTCCCCCACGTTTTGGCTCTTGCTCAACTCAGAAATCGGGGCATACGTCATATTATTGATATTTGATGCGTATTTGAATAAATAAATTTGTTTTCAGACTTCCGTCGACTTTTTTGTAGAAGAAATTTCTATTTTGCAAAATATATATATTTGGTCTTATATTTCAGTTCAGGTAAGAACAGCTAACCGTCAGCTAGAGCAGATTACTTAGTAGATTGGCATATTTTTTATTAAAGCCATTAAGTTCTTTTTCAACTGCTTATCTAAATTCCTATATCGGATGGTTTTCATGTGTGCAGAACGTCGGGCTATTCTTAGTCTGGTAACAACTATTTCTTCTCTTCTGGATAACTCGATGGTCATGTATTCCTTTATTGATAGTATGAACCTTAGTTTTTTGGCATACATAAATGCTATGTAAAGTCATCGTTTTCATGAATTATTAATCCTTTTGTAGCTAGAATGGTTTCTTCTTATATGCCATTTTTTCCTGTTTATTTCCAGGTAACAGATGTACGTTAAGTGCAGGTTGCATGTTCGTACATGCCCCATACTGTTCGTGAGAATTTATTACACCAGCTTGTAAGAGTCAATGATGTACGCTGTCAGTGAGATAAGGTTCATCTCTTTATCTATTGTATAAAAATGAATCGTTAAATGTGTTGGTAAGCGCAAATCTCGAGAACAACTGAACCGATTTAGCTAATTCTTTTTTTATAATATTCCTTGAACTACGAGGATGGTTCTTACGGAGAGAAAAATTTAAAAAGTTGCCTGAAAAAGTCTAAAAACAACACTTTTGGGGTATTTTTTACTTCCTTAACGCAAATTCATTTTTAAATACAAACATATGTTCTCAATTATAATATGTTTAACATTTAACATATTTGGTTATTTGTGTATAAGCAAAAAAATTAAATAAATAAGAACATGTAATCACTAGGTGACATTAGAATCACATGTTAATAATGCAATTTAAATTAATTTATATTTGCATTAACGAAGTAAAAAAGACTCCACTTTTCTATATTCCCATACAAAAGATTTGTAATAATACTTAAAGGTCAATTTGAACTCTAATACCATACCATTAAGTTTAAGTGTTAGTGGAGGGGTCCTGGGAAGGCAAAACAATTGAGTGACATTAGTATCGTATAAATATTAATGTCAAAATTTGCCAATATTTATTCGATGGTAACATTACTCAAAAACAAATTGACTATGGTAAAATGTAAATTGTCTGTGGTAAAATGTCACTTGAAATGTAAACATCTCTTTGCTGTGCATCTATAATATTACTAAATCTAAAAGCCATAAATTTCTATAAAATTACAAAAGTGTTGTGTGTTTGTGACTTACTAAATATGCCTCCTATAAGGCGGCGGACAAATTTAGGCAGAAAAACCCGAAATGCAACGCATCAAATTAATTATCAATCTAATCGTACTGCCCAGGAATGTGAAGATCGCAATGAACGTGAAATAATTTGGTTAAGACAGACCCGCGAAGCGCGACATTCGACTAATAATGGTGCAAGTTTGAATCGAGCTGCTGTGAATTCATTACAGTGCCTGCAGCTGTGTTGCTATTGGACCTATAAACTCAGTTTGACTATAAACAAATTCCAGGGGCAGTCATTAAGTGTTTGTGGTATTAACCTAGAAAACCCATGGTTCTCGCATGGTCAATTGTATGTTGCCTGTTCCCGTGTTTGAAAACCATCTGCTCTGTTTATTTACGCGTCAGGTAATGAAACAAAAAATATCGTGTACCATAAAGTACTACAATAAAAATTAAACTTAATTTAGAATAAGTAAAAATGAAATGAAATATAATAAGTAGGTATCATAATAAGAAATCTGATATTGTAATTTTCATTGTGTTTTTTTAGTGACTATTAAAAGAATTAAAAGGTTTTTATAATTTTTATTTTTTGACATAATGTAATTGTCGACTTATTAATTTTTTTTTCTTTTTTTTTTCTATCTTACTAGCTGTCCGGGTGTCCCAAATAGCAGAATAAGTATTTTTAAAAAAATTAAAGAATTGACTGTTAGGCGGTACGAAGTTCGCCGGGTCAGCTAGTTTGTTATAAAAATGACTTGCGAGGCTTGGAATGATTCTATCCCAGAATCTTCCATTTTAGGCTCGGGCATGTTACCACCCATAAAGCAACAATTTCATTCATCCGGTGAAGTGAATTGCCTTCGTTGTGGCTGCTCATAAATACTTCCGATATTCGGCTTAGCATTATATTTATCAGTAGCAAACCATGTTATTGTCTCATATAATGTCCAGAGTGAGTAACCATTATTTTTTCAATAAAAGAAGATTTGTGAGTATAGTTTAATAAAGGATAGGATATACAGGAAATATAATGAAACAATTTGTTATTCACGATATAAAGATCTTTATTTTTCTTGTATATATATATTTTCTTTTTTTTTTCTTCTTTTTTTGATTTTTTTTTTCTGTACATAAAATTCCATTCTACGTACAGCTCGATTAATCGTGAATGTGAGTTTCGTTGCTAGCGGACACTAGCTATGGAATTATTATTAACAATTAATAAATTACATGGGTCAATATAAATACATAATTTTTGTTGTAGAGTGTTTTGCGTGGCTATCATATTAAGTAATTAAAAGTCATCTGGGTGGAGGTCAAATCGTGGCGGGAAAGCAGAGCCATCAAGCTGCGGCCTGACTGGGTTTCGAGCCTGTAAAATAAAATGAAAACTATTAATAATCGAGAAAAGTTAATAACTATTATAGAAGTATGTTACTTTGAATATTGTTTTTTTTACACAATTTGTCCATATTTAAATTAGGATTTTTCATTATAAAATTATTATTTAGGATTTTTATAATTCAAGTAATCGCTTACAACAATAAAAAGTCCATCTTCCAGGATGTTTTTAGTCATGATTGATGGACAGTTGGATGGTGATGTTATAAGCCAATTTTCTCCCCGAAAGAGGGAATAATCAGCGCACATAATGATATGAATCTAACCTTAGGAAATATTAAACAGTTTCCACTGGTCAAAACCGTTCTAAGGGAATGAGAATGTTCTGCATACACCGATTTCTTAAACTTTTTAAAGATTTTTATTAAAATCTCTCTTCATTAAAGGAGATATTTCATATGACATCATCTCTTCCAAATTTAGCCAAAATTTATTATTTTTAGCTTGAAAACACTTTCAGACAAATCTGCAATTTTAGAGTCCCTGAAGCAAAAAAAACTGGCTTTTCCTATTTCCTTGTTGTTTTAGTTTCATTCTAATCCCGCGTTAAAATATTTTTACAAAAATGTATTTGAAAGCCTCTACAGTCTTCGATTGAACTTGACGAAATAGATATTTTGTTTTATATAAGTATTTATTTTTTTCAAATATCCTTAGGGAATGAATTAGAATAAAATAAATTAAACTGAACGCACTAAAATAAATAAAACTAATTCCCACAGAACAACAAATGACTTGCTTAAAAAAATAATTAAATAATTTTGCTTAGTAACATTGATCTAATCATGCAACTATTGATAAGTATTGTCATCTTTCTACTTCTAGTGACATTTCTTTTCTATTCTATTAAAACCTTTCTGCTCATCTACAGTCTTTTTATTTGTTTTAATATAAATATTCAGCATTGATTACACTCTGCAAAATGAAATTAACTTATTTACAGGCATTAATAAAACTAACACTACACGAAAAATGTACCACACTTACTTATTACTTGTACTACAATACATACGCATTGTTAAATCATTCACTCTTCATTACCATGAATTTTTAATAATTTTTCATAAGTCATCTTTTCCATTCGACAAGATGGTACTAATGGAATTTGAGATTTGCTTATAATGATAAATTAGAGATGGTAGCTACATTTATAACACTGATATGATTAGTCGATTCAAACAAACGTTGTATTTACTCTCCACTTTAATGTGGTTCGAGCTTAGAACAAATACTGAGAACACATCTGAAGGCCTCAAATGAAGTGGCCACTTACGAGTAAAATGTCTTTATTCCGCATCAATAGCTCTCCTTGGCTTCTGGGCCTGTCAAAAGTTATCGTCCCCATTAATACTAATGAAGAAAGAATACAAACAAGCATTCAATTGTTGTGTTGGTATGATGGTTAAATGTCATGTTGTTTTGTTTGGACGTATCATTGGCATAAGTATTGTTTTCAGAATAGCTATAGAAATTATTAATATAAATGAAAGTTAGATTATAAATTTTAAATAGATTAAAGTAAAAAGACAAGATATTTTGGAAGACACAAATGGTTATTGGAATAGACTTTAGGTGATGTTTAATCATCTGAATGATCAATTTTTTGTAGGTTGAAAGGGTTTTACTAAATTATTTTGAAGATTAACTTACAACTGGGCTCATGGCTCTCGCTGTAGATCCAGCACGACCACCAGCCTTCGTCCTGAGCTTGGAAACCGCTTGTTCGGCGAGGTCTGCCCTCTCCTCAGCTTCTTCAAGTTCCTGTTGTGCTTTGCGGAATTTGGCGAGGTTCAGGGCGGCGATTTCTTCCTGTGAAATTAATTTAATGCAATTAAGGTAAGTAATGAAGCGTAAATCTGAATTTTTACTCTAAGCAGACTAAGATACTCACAGCTTCTTCAATCTGCCTCTTGTATGTCTTGATCTTCTGTTGAAGTTTGTCTACAAGGTCCTGCATACGTTCATGGTTCTTCCTGTCTTCATCAGACTGGAAGCTAAGTTCCTTGATTCTGCGCTCAGATTTACGAAGGTTCTTCTGGGCATCGGCGTGTCTCCTTTGTTCACCGTCAAGCTCGTTTTCGAGTTCCCTTACGCGTTGTTCCAGCTTGGCGATAGCCTTCTTTCCACCCTTGAGGGCATTGTTTTCGGCTTCGTCGAGACGGACCTGGAGTTCCTTGATCTGGGTTTCCAGAGCCTTTCGGAGTTTCTCCTGGGTTTGAGCATGGTCTTGTTCTGCTCTGAGTTCGTCTGCTAACCTCGCAGCATCCACCATCGCCTTCTTTGCTTTCTCTTCTGAGTTCTTGGCCTCGTTGAGAAGTTCGTCGAGGTCGGCCTGTAGAAATCGTAAATATTAAGTAGTTAAGAGTTAGAGAGTATTGTAATAGTAACAAAAAAGAATTATATTATTTTGCTTACATGGAGGGTCTGCAACTCTCCTTCGAGTTTTCGCTTGGCAGCAGAAGCGCTGGTAGCTTGTGCTGCGAGTTCGTTGATTTGTTCGTGAGCATCGGTGAGCTCTTGTTCGGCCTGTCGTCGGCCGCGGTCAGCCTGTTCGAGGAGGGTCCTAGATTCTTCAAGTTCGTTTCCAAGAGCGTTAGCTCGCCTTTCGGCAATGCCGAGCTGTTCGCGGGCATCATCCCTGGCTCTCTGTTCTTCTTCGAGTGCGGTCTGGACATCCTTGATTTGTTGCTGGTATTTCTTGATGGATTTTTGGGCTTCAGCATTGGCCTTGTTGGCATGGTCAAGAGCAATTTCAAGCTCGTTGATGTCGGCTTCAAGTTTCTTCTTCATGCGAAGAGCCTCAGCTTTACCCTTGGCTTCAGCTTCCAAGGAGGCTTGCATTGAATCGAGGGCACGTTGGTGGTTCTTTCTGTAAATTAATATATTTATTATTAGTTTCATTAGTTATGAGAGAGCTGAAATAAAAAAATAATTATATATTTTTCAAAGACAGACCTGGTGTTTTCGAATTCCTCTTCCTTCTCTTGGATGCGTCTGTCGATTTCTTGCCTGACTTGGCTGAGTTCAAGTTGTGCTCTAAGAACTTTGTTCTCTTCTTGTTCGAGAGCAGCTTCGGCTTCTTCGAGGGCAGCTTGGAGTTCATCCTTCTCAACTTCGAGCCTCTTCCTCTGTTTCTCAATTTCATGAATGTTTCGGCCACCTTCTCCAATCTGGTCAAGGAGGTCCTTGACTTCATCTGGAGAAAAATAAATGTTATTATCGAATTATCGATTTCTCTGAAAAAATGTATAATATATTAATACTATGTTGTTTCTGACTACACTTACCGGCAAGGTTCTTGTTTTCCCTCCTGACAGCCTCAAGTTGTTCCTGGCTTTCTTCATAGGCTCCCTTAAGTCTGAACAGCTCAGTTGAGTAATTTCTGCATTCCTTCTGGCTAGCATCGAGCTCAGCAGCAAGGTCATCAACCTTGAGCTTCCATTCTCCAATGATCTTGTCAATAGCCTTAGCTTTCTTTTCAGCAGCATTGGCAATTGCGTTGGCTCTGTCAACTTCGAGTTGAAGGTCTTCAACTTCAGTAGACAACCTCTGCTTGGTCTTCTCAAGAGCAATAACCTTCTGGTTAAGTGATTCGATGGTTTCTTCAGCTTCAGCAAGCCTGGCCTGAAGCTTCCTCTTGGCTTCCTCGAGTTCTTCAGCCCTGGCAATGCCTTCGCTTTCGTATTTGTGCCTCCAGAGTTGAGCTTCAGCGTTGGCCTTGCTCAACTGCCTCTGGATATCAGCCTTAGCCTCGGATTCTTCATCAACTTGTTCCCTGAGGTTGTCCAAGTCGTGTTCCAAGTTGCGGAATTTGCCCAAGAGAGTGGCACGTTCCTTTTTACAGAGAAAAAACATATTATTACAGCTTCAAATGATATATAAAGTGACTAATATGAATTTAAATAAATTATGTAGTTACCCTAGCTTCCTCATCTGCAAGTCTCTTGGTGTCTTCGAGCTGGGTGGTGAGGGAGATCTTGATCTTGCTGAGCTGTGAGACTTGGCTTTCAGCTTCTTCGAGTTGCCTGAGAAGGTCAGAGTTTTCGATAGACAGCTTCTTCTTGGCAGCATCGAAGTCATTGAGGGACCTGTTGGCTTCGTCAAGTTTACCCTGGACTTCGTTGAGTTGGTGCTGTAACTGCTTGGCGATCTTCTCGGTGGCAGCCTAGATAAATATTTTTTTTTAAATAACTGTAGTTTCATGTGCAGTTCATGAACACATTAGTGCAGGGTTAAAAACATATACAACAACGAACACTGGATAATTATTATAAGGGGGGGCACATTTTGGTTAGATATTCCACATTCGTTTTTGTGAAAACTTTTGAAAGCCAAACAAGTATTAAAACAAAAGAAGGTATTAAAAAAACTTCAATGTTAATCATTATATGTCAAACATCTATCTGCTAAAAAAATCGACCTTTTTAATAAAAATATGAATTAAAAAATGTCGGAAGGTGTTTTCGAACACTTTTCTCCGATATGTTGCAAATATTCAGATTTTTAATACAATTGAAACTTTCTCAAATTATGTGTTAAGTTGGATAGGTTTTGCTCTAGCTTCAGAATTTATAGAAGAAAAATATTAATTGCGAAGCTTTATGTTTTTCCATTGTTTTCGACAAACCTTCTCGTTGGTAAGGTGGTCGATTGAGGCACGGAGATCGTTCAACTCGCAAAGATATTGGCATTTTTCCTTCTCAACCCTAGAGAAAAAAGGACATACACGTTTTACACAAATCAAACAAGAACAAATAAATAAAGTTGTCCGGATCATCCATGTATGCTAGTGCAGGATAAAACAAAACAAGAACAGTGAACGACACATTCTGGATGTACATTTATCGTGCATGGAGAGATGGTGATTGTACCTTCTCTCGGCACATTTGGTCCAATGCGCTTGCTGTGTTGTTCAGGTGATTATTGACGTGGTTACGTTCATGTTCAGCCCTATTACATGAAATATTACTTAGTAAATTGTACTCTAGACTGACTTTTCCTCCATATGATATATGTATATGAATGTATATATATATATATATATATATATACCTATATTAAATAATAATTAGCGTCAGACTGTAATAATATTTTATGTCATTGATTTAAGAATATTAAGGAATGAATCGATGTTTAAAGCTTTACTCACTTGGTCTTGAGCTTGTTGAGCTGGTCGATTTGGTCTCCCATCTCGCTGACAGCATCGTTGTGCTTCTTGCGGAGGTTGGCGAGTGTGCTTTCGTGTTGGATGTTGGCTTCCTCAAGATCCCTCCTGAGTTTGCTCATCTCAGCCTCTCGCTTCTTGTTGAGCTCGATCTGAGCGGAAGTTGCACCACCGGCTTCTTCCAGACGCTCACCAAGTTCTTCCAGTTCGCGGGCAAGGTCGGCACGCTGTTTCTCAGCCTATTTGAAATTTAATTTTGTTAATGTTTGCCTCTTTTTTAAAACCTATTTTAATAAAAAAAATACTCAAAACTATCGTACTAACGTACCTTGCCACGGGCCTGCCTTTCGGCTTCGACCTCTTCTTCGAGTTCTTCAATGCGGGACTGGAGTTCCTTGATCTGTTTCTGGGTCTTGTTGACGATGCCTTGTTCATCTTCCAACTTGGCGGTGAGAGATGCCATTTCCTTGTCTTTCCTTTGGATGGTCTGTTCGAGTTCCTTCTTGTTCCTTTCGAGGTCGGCGACGGCTTCCTGTGTGAGCTTAAGGTCTCCCTCAACCTTCCTCTTGGCCTTTTCAACATCACCACTAGAAAGAATGATGATTAGTAAGTAAAATTGAACAAATCATGAAATATTTACTATATTCTTTGAAAAGTTAAGCAATGTTTCTCACCGGAGTTTCTTTTCCCTTTCAAGCGAGTCCTCGAGTTCGTCCAATGTCTGTTCGAGTTTTGCCTTGACTTTGGTGAGGTGGTTGATCTTGTCTTCGGCGGCTTGGAGTTCTTCGGCAGTCTTCTGTGTGTGTTCTCCCTGGATCTTCTTTTCCTTGTTGAGTTTGTTGATGAGTTCGTCTTGGTGGGCGATCTCGTCGTTCAGGTTCCTGATTTGGTGTTCCTTGCTGGCCTTGTCTTGGTCGCTCTAAATGTCATAGTTTCTCATTAATAACTACAATTCATTTTAGTTTTCTTTTCATTTAAATAAGTTTAAACATTACCTTCTGGATGGCGAGTTCGAGGTCTTCGATATCCTTCTTGAGACTGCCATTTTCCTGTTCGAGTTTCTTCTTCTGTTGGAAGATTTGGTTTCTGGCATCCTCTTCTTGTTGCAGTCTGTCTTGGGTATCCTGATTTAAAAATGCACTGTTTAAACTCCAATTTCATTAAACATAAGCATTAAAATTGAATAAAATAATGTTTTCATAACATTTTCACTCAATGAAGCTGAGCGACAACAAGTAATCTGCAGTTGGTTTATGAGTTTCTAGTAATATGAATTTTGAAATTGTTAACATGGTTTTAACATGGTTAACATTCAATTGAATCTTACTGGTTTGGCCTATTTTGACTAAATGAATATTCAATCGAAATATTAAAATGATATCCAACTGTTAGTTTAGGAAATAGTAGTACCCTATAAATGACTGAATACTTGTTTGGTGATTGCAAATTAAATTTTTCTTGGGGTTTACTCAAATCAAACTAAACGAAATTATTAATTGTCAATGCAGAGTTTTGGTTTAATCGCATTATAAGTAACTTGAATTATTTTTAGTCCAGTTCTGTTTCATGGCTCTCACGAAAAAGCAAGAAGGTTAAATTTTAAATGGCGACATAGAAAACGTTTGACAGCCTCTTGTGGAAATACTTTACAAGCCACAGTCAAGTCTATGTGCTCCGACAATGAATTTATGAGACAGCTGCCAAGCCATTATTCTCTAAATATCGAGACAAGACCTTGTAAGCCAGACAGGCTTTGTTTACGGCCCGAAATGATTTCTTAGGAGGAGGGAGGATTTATTTCCAGCCTGTTTCTGGAGAATCCAGGGAAGGACTTCATATTTGGTCCTCCGGGCTGGACTGACTCAGATATCTATTTCCGCGCGCCCATTCTTGGCATTCCGCCAGGTACTTCTCCACTTACTTTAACCAAATAGGCCTCTCTCCAGAGCCCTCTTGGAACCACTCGTCTTACTGAGTGGTAATAGATAGCTTTAGACAACTCATTTAAAGTTTGATAAGAGAACAAATATTCTTCTAATACTTTCTTGTTTAGAACTTTCTACTATTAAATTTATTCAATTTGAGTGGAAAATTCTCATGTTTGTTCTGATAAACATTGTTAGGCATCTACTATCAATATTAAACCAGAAAATATTATAAAGTCAGATGTCTTTTCATACTCATGATTTTGGAGATTACAATCAGAAAGCCATTCAATAGCCATTGAATCCTCTTTCGACTTTTTTCCTATTAAATTTATTTCTCATAGAATTAATTTAGACTCCCATTGATTCAAAAGCCACGTACTGTATTAGCTTTGAATTTAAATTAAAAAAAAAAAAAATTGAAGTTATTTCCCCATAATTTTGTTAGGACTATTATCAATTTTAAAGAATGGTTTCAAAAACGTATACAATTTGTTTCAATATGCACTTCAAGGCCAATTAAATCATGTTACCATTTGTGCTAATGATTACTTTTCGAAAGTAGATATATTCTTTATTGAGTCAATTTTCATTGAACATTTTTTCCTAGCATGTTCTTTTAAGTCCATTAAAAGTAGATTTCTCATTCATTAGGAATTAATAAATCTTCTAGATAAGTTTGTCGATTTGGAATATGTTAGAGTTTAAAAAAGACATTTAAAATTTAACTTTCTGTTTGATTCATGTGATATTGCCTGGTTGAGAGAAAAAAAAAGAAACTTGGAACAAACGTGACTTAGACGTAATATGAGACAAAGTAATTAATTTTTGTCTTCACTTAGAATCCCTCTTTAGCTCGTGTAGGCGAGGTGGAATTTTTGTATATTTGCGGGAAGGCAGGTGGGTAACCTATAAATAACTGGATGACAGCTGTCTTCAGAAGTGGTAATTTTATATCGAGAATCTAGGCTCCCTTACTACGGAAACCAACTGGATTAAATATAACACCAAGTACTAGTTCTGAATACCTGACCTGATGAGGTTTATGATTGCCACAATTTAAAAGCATATGTAGAGAAATATTTCAGTAATTTTTACATAACGTCGGACAAAAGTATTTAATAAAAAGATCGACGGGATTGCTTAAAATACAGATATGAAAATATATTTTTATACTGTTTAAGTTTGAGTAATTTTAAGTGTTTGATGAGCCAAAAGTATTTGTGTTCTGATTAATAAAAAACATTCGATTTTAATATTAGTACGTTTGTATAGAAGACCCGTCAAGGGGTTGTTGTGGAGTTGTGAAATTTTTGAAAGCAATCTAATGCCAAGATCTTTCTAATTAAATGTCTTTCAAATTGTTGAATCAGACAACTAAATTTAGAACTTCACCAAGATGTAGCTGAACGGCTGGAATCCAGTGCCTCCAGAAATATCTGGAATTCACTAAGTAATCCAACGCCCAAGGGACCAATTTAGAACGTTTCTTTACTCCATTCCCTTTTAAATAGTATCAAAAGGGGAAAAAATTCCCAGTGTGAGATTTCGCTTGATTACTTTTATTTATCAATTTAAACATAATTTGCATACAATATTTATTTTATTATTCTATTCTAGATAGTTATTGTGAATCTTCTTGTAATGCTTTTGAGAGCTTCAAAAGATTGTGGTTTTCCAAATAAATAAAAATATTTATACTCAAGCCATTGGTGTTAGTTTATCCTGTTTACTTTCAAATGCTCACTACTCTGTTTGTGGTCTCAAAGCTCTGTTTAGTTAAACTCAACAAATATGCTCTAGAAGATTTACACCGAGGGGTTTTATAGTTTTAGAAACACTTTAAATTTTCTGCTATTTTGAGTTTATTTTTAATTTATGGAAACGGAATTGTTGTAAAATAAACGTCCCGTTTGATGGTGTTATAACAGAAAAAACGTAAGCCATTACAACATAAGTAACCCTCCTTACTAATCCTTCTTGTATTAATTACAAAACACAAAACTGTACAATCTAATTTGATGACATCCGCTGAATAACCAGTAGCGCTCAAGCATACGACAGGCATTTTAAACCCCCTATTTCTGAGTGATGGCACCCTTTAGTTAATATGCAGATGTGCAGTAAAAAAAATTATAATCCATGTTCTCTGATTTTGCAATTTTTATAAAACAAATAATCACAGCATAATTTAAAAAAAATATAAACGTTATAAGAAATTTGGAAGTATTAATTGAAAAATATTTAATTTTACACATCTTCATTGAGTTAGGGGATGTAGCCTTTTAGGATACATCTTTTATTTGTGGTTATGAATCGACCCAATCTACAAGCTTGATAGGATTTGTTGTTTTATGGCTTTTGTGTTACGTTTTATTCTTTTTGTAAAAGTGACTTTGTTATGTGAATATTTGCTAGTAATGATAATATTTGACTCACCATAAGCTGAGACTCGAGGTCTGCCTTCTGCGCTGTAAGCTTGGCATTCCTCTCCTGAAGACTGGAGAGAGATCCCTTCTCTCCTTCGAGGTTCCTGAGGAGATCGGTCTTCTCCTGAATGAGCTTGGCATTGAGGGCTTCCACTTCCTTCCTTGCCTTCTCTTCCTTCTCGAGGGCTGCCTGGGTCTGGGCAACCAGCTCTTCCAGTTTCTGTAAAGATTCACGTCTAGGTAGTGGGATGTTCTCCATTGCTGCTAAGGTCACCGGGAGCTACGGACCGCGACTGGCGATCCACGCTCCCACCTAGCCTCCCTCCAGGGGGCGGTCAGGGGGGTGGGGAGGTGTTGTAGTGGAGGCTATTTTTGGTATGGATGGTAAGCGTTGGTTGGCTTGTGGTGGGGATGTGCCACCTTGTCATGACTTTACAAATCATATTTTCACGCTTTTCAGTTTAGAATTTTATTTTGTTTTAAGAAATAACCAATTTATTATTTATAAATTCTATAAAAGAAAAGTTTCAAGGTTCTAAACAAAAGATAAAAAAAATGGCTAACCAATATTGATCGATGATTTCCATTTTAACATTTTTTACTGAAGAAGGTACAAACAAAAGAGAAAGTATTATTCTAGAGAATAAAATATATTTCCAATGTCAAAAATAAAGAAAGAGAAGTTTTAAATTTTATGAAGAAACGAACAGACCATTTATTCCAAGAATGCCTAGCTGGAATTATTTTCTAAATTTTGAACTCAAAGATTAAAATAGCTAAGAATTTAAAAACGAAGAACAATAATTTACCAGGGTAAAAATTCCCGCGGATAAGCAAAATATCCAGTTATTTTTAAGGTCTTCCAATTTATAAGCATCTGAAAATATTTTGTCTAGAACAAAGAGTGTTAAATAGATTCAGGAATTTGTAAACATTTAGTATTGAATAAGTGTTTGGCTAAATTTAGTTTACATTATTTAAAGAGTTAGGTGAAGTTATGAAAATTATTCTCTTTTTTTAATAATGCTAATTTTTAAAAAACAGATAAGTAGAAGTACAACTGGTTCGTTTATAGAACCAACTCTTAAATGCTCTAACGGTCATCAAATATTTTACCTACGCAGGGATGTGCAAATTGATAAAACCTTTAAATGATTTTATGTAAGTAGGTATATATATATATATATATATATATATATATATAATTATAATAATTATATGAATAAGTATAATATACCCTCATCTCTTCCTCGACGTTTGCAACATTGAGGAGTGGCTTGACCCTGCTCCACATCTTCCACCAGGGCCAGGTCCTGAGGGCGAGGTACCTTCTCAAGTTCCTCTGGACGATCTGGAGGGCGAGTCTGCGAACAAATTTTCTCACTCAAGAATATTGAAGAAAATTTGAAAGTTCGATCAGTATTCAAATTCTGACCTTACGATTCCCTATGTTGAAGTAAACCAAATTTTAATCCGCAGTTTAGTTTGTATTTCATTCATAAATTAAAAAAAAAAAAAAAAAAAAAAAAAAAAAAAAAAAAAAAAAGATAGGATCATTAATATTCAAAATTAATCTCAGATATTGCTTAATGCAACAAGGAAATGGCTTCTTAATAGTATCAAATCGTTATACAAACATTTAAAGGCTTAAACGTAATAACGTCTGTATGGTCCAAATAGTCACAGATTTGAACTTCTTTTTATAAAAGTATTTTCATAAATGATTATAGTAAATAACTTTAACTAGCTGAAAAATAATGAATTTTAATATATTAGTAAAGCACAAGAGTGCTGTAAAAATTATTAAATTAAACTATTTTCTATGTCAATGTTTTTATGAATTTCCAAAAATAATGTATGAGCAATTTGTGTTTTTTTTTTTTATATACATTTATATATTAATTTTAATTTATAATTGATTTGTACAGATTCACAAGTTATTTAAAAAGAGGCTCTATACTTTATGAAGAAGACATTAAAAGACCATCTGCGTTTTCTACGCGACTAAGTCTCTGACATAAGGCGATACAAATTAAATGCTAGACGATACAAAGAAAATGTTTTAACGAAATAAAATGTTTTAAATTGGAATGTCAATGTTCAAATTATTAAAACAGATCATCCTCAAAGGGAAACAAAATTAGAGATTTGATATAGTTCATCGAATTTCCTGGTTTCCAAATTTAAATCGGTGTCTCATTCCAAGAATCAACTGAAATTCCGACAAACCGAAAATAAGCCAAGGGTGACTCAGATATTCGTAGGTGAAATTGTATGAAATCCCAGGTCTCCCTGTGTCGGATACCTCAACCCTAATAGGATATGCCTCATTTAAAAAAAAAAAAAAGTTACTATTTTTGAGTGTATTAATTTATTTTTATATATATATTGAATTAGGAATAAATGTTTTTTTTAATATCATTGAGTGGAAAGGAAACTCGCGATTAAAATTATTTGTTAAGGCTGGGAACATTATCAAAGGATTTTTTTTAATTTGCTTATGTATAAAAAAAAACCTATTTTTTAGAATGTATTTACTAAGAAAAAGTCGTTTGCATGCCCAAATTAATATATAATATTAAATTAAAAATTGAAATAATTTGAGCACAAATGAAAATTTTACATATATAGTCCTTTACATAAAGGAAGGACTTTAGCACTAAATATTTTAAATAAATAAAAGTGTTTTAATATTTATTATGTATAAAAAATGATTTATTTTTAAAATTTGGCAATAAATAAATGGAGTAAAATAGGTTCTATTTTCTTCACTTATAATCGAAGCTTTGTATTAAAAAGATTGAATTATGGGGTATTTCTGGAATAGCTGAAAGACGTTATTCAGCTTTACGCTGTAGTTCTAAATCTGTGCATGAATCAGATACTGTAAATCTTGTGAATATATTGGATACAAGGGACCCGAAAGTCCTGAATCAGTTTCGCATTCTTTGTGTTTCTTGAAATAAACCACCCTCTCCACGCCGTCTCCCCCCGTGCATTCTCTCTTTCACTTGGCCGCAATTTCAGAAAGAAAAAAAAAACAGATTAAATTAGCCTTTCCAAAATAAGCACCAGGAGGAGAAGGTGATACTCATTAGAGGTAACACCTCGATTTAGTTTTGAAACGGATTATTGTACTCAAATATAAATCTTAGGGGTTTGCTCTCAAACAAGTATGGCTTCTCGGAAAGCACAGATTACAACATTGAAAGAAAATTGTCGTTATAAAGACTTACAATCATCATGGTATCAATACATTTAAAAACATTTTTTAATTATTTATAATGCATATGATATTTAAACTATAGAAGTATGAGATCTAATGAAAATGATTAATTTAATTTATGGGTAATTATTTATTTGATAGGAAAATGAGATAACTTTTTTTTCTTTTTTTTTTTTAAATGTACCCGTCTCTTCATAATGAAAAATGTATATTTTGGAATAATCGTTACTTTTTTGGCAGTATTATTTTATTTTTGTTTTAGAAACAAACCTTACTAACTAATATCTAACTAATTTTGCATAAATGCATTTATTTTTGTATAAATTGGATCAAGAATACATTAATTATCAATACCATTAAGACGAATTTCAGCGAAACTGGAGTTTCCATTTCAATGTTTAAGGCTGACAAAATATTAAGGGTTTTTTTATTTCATTTGATTTTTTTGCGTAAAAGAAAGAAGCTTTTGTGATCCATGTAAATCTACATAAATTAATTATAGCAATAATCTGTGTTTTTTAAAATGAAAATTTAACATTTATAGTTCTCAATAAGAATAGGTCAATAATAATAGTTAAAATTTGAATTACCTCTGTTCTTGGAGCTTCTTGAATTCCTTTCTGCAGAGATAACCTCTGATGTAAGATTGCATCCAGGTACAGATTCTTCCAAGACGGTCGTCACGAAGTTCTTCCATCTGACCCAGGACACCAGCCCTGAAGAATACCTAAGGCCACCCCAAATTCAAAATTAACACAACAAATTTTAAGTTACCCAGCATTTTCTTCGAGCCATTTAGATTTATAAGAATTCAGAATTATATTATTATAAGAAAAGATAAATACTAACAAAAGTATTGGTTTGAATTCTACCTCGGCTGCGACTAATTTATTTGACTTTTATGAAAACTGGCTTTTAACTTTCCAGAAGGAAAGTGAAACTTTTACAAAGAATGCGATTACTTGGTATTTCTCATAACCAAGATGTTGGAATGCAGATATTTTTTTAAGGTAAATTATAAATAAGATTCGTTCATAACACCAAATTTCTAATTTTCTGACTGATTATTATTCAATTGACTGATGAATGGAAATTATTCAATTAGGTAATACAGAGTATTCAAACAATGGTTTTTGGACCTTCTATCAATGTATCGATATTCAAAAGATTAATATACAAACATTTTTAAAATTTAATTTAAATTCTTGAAGTTTCCAGCAACAGTTTTGACTGATACAATTTTTTCTTATTCGGGTTGGGACGTTAAAGTATTTCTGTATATTTTATACGTTGCTTCTTTCCTTGAGTAAGTCTCTTTAATTTTGGCACTTCAAATATTTCTTTAAACCTGGCGCTAATTGAAATATATCATCTTTAGTCAAGCTTGTTGAGTTTTTGATAAACTAGTACACCGATGACGTAAAAGCGGCGAAAATAAATATTGGCATGATACCACCTTCTTGCTTCCAGATGTAATTTTTTTAGAGCTAAAGCCGTGATTCACCAAGGTTTGGGGCGTAGGGTTCCACAGTTTTAGAGGAACCTTGTCATATATACGAAATGGTTTCTATTTTCGTACAGTCCTCTCCCGCTCTTCCTGGAGCCAACGTCGCTCTCATAAATATTTAGTTATTTATTTTTAAGCGATTTATTGGAATGCAATGATAGGTTTAGAATTTTTGTTCAATCCCTAGCCAAAGAGTTATGGTTCAATTCCTGCCAGGAGAGCTGGGTTCAAATTTTGGGGAGGTAGGACTCCCAGAGGGTTAATATGTTTAAGAAAACTTAAGTAATCTTTAATTGAAGTCCATATTTTAAGCTCATCGCCTTGATTCAATAAAACTGTAAATTAGGCTCGAATGGACGAATTGGTTTGCCAAACGGGAAGTGTGTTCTCATCCCAGCTTGGCGAGATAATTTTTCAATAATAAAGATTTTATTGTTATTTTTATTTATGCATTTTACTTTACCGCAGCGATGACGATTTGCAAATTTGATGTTGAGCATGCAAACGTCAACTTAATAAAGATTTAAAATGCAACACAAGTGGGTTCAGTTTAGAACATAAGGCTAAACAATTTTTCAGTATTTAGCGTACAAAGTATATCTTTAAGTGATATATATTATATTTTCTTGAACAGGATTTAGGGATCACTTATATTTTTAGATAATAATTTTGTAAGACTTTTTTTCGGCAGCGCTAAAGGTTCGTCCTTGGTTTTCGTAATAAAGAAATATTTTATCTAAGAGGAAATAGGATTCTTGTAGAATTTTAATTATATCTCAAATTTTAGTTATCCACAAACTTTTATTTCTATCGCATGTCAGTTTTGTTTTTATGTGGTCTATTTTTGAAAGTGATTGCACATTATCATTACATCATGATACTTGAGTTATAAGTAAATAAAAAGTTAATTTAGAGCACTGGTTTAACTAATTCAGAAACGTTTTAAATTTTTCGTTTGTGTAAAGTTAATGTTTGTATTATGTATAATGTTTTATTTTTTTATATATAAAAAAAAAAAACTTAAAATGTGAGTTTGACGGTAATATATTGATAAAATATTATATTTCTGTTCATTCGAGCATTCCCGAGGATTATGATTTCTGATATAAAAAGGCTTCGGGCACGTTGCCAGATGAAGCACCTGGTCGTAATTTATTATCCGTCATCATTCTAAAACTGAACGGCACTCATTCATCGACATTATCTTTAATTTTCTTGCCGATCTGAGTTCTTTTAAAACACCGTCGTGCTTTTTTTTTTTTTTTTTTTTTGCATTATTCGAGCGCCATAATCTTCCTAATTATTTGACTAAGTTAGAATCTGACGAGGAATATTATTAAAAATAACCTCAAATAAAAACCAATTTTGAAAATGAAGCCTATTATTTTATTAATATCCATTATTCAACACTTTAACCAACTTTTATTCGTTGATTAGACTCATTTAAGAAAAACATTACTTTCACCCGATCATGGTCTGATTATAACCGTACAGGTATATCGTTACCAAAAGGGATATTATATGTTATCCCAGTTTTGTTTTTGCTATTTATTAAAGTACGTTAGTTATAGTATTAGTATACTTATATTTTATTACTTATATTTTATTTTGATAAACTCTATCAATTACACAAGGTTTTATTATTTAATCTACTTATTTTTATCGTCTAAGATTATTGCACTGTTTTGTAAAATATTGTTATTATAGATATTTGACGCTTTTTAACATTGATGATTTGAATTATAATTTTGATTTATGTGTCTAATAATGGAACTTCCGAAAGCGATTTTGCGCTATCAAAATAACATTTGGGATAAGAAAATATCTTTCAATGTATCTAAATCCTAGTCACGTTTTAAGTAAATATTTTTTAAATAAATATTTTTTTTACGGCGGACTTCTGGAAACAAACTTATAATAATTTAAAATTGCATCGTGTTTTTTCTTTGATATTGTTTAGAATATATTATATATTTTAATGAAAAGGATAACGAAATTAGTTGTCTGAAGGATTTCTGTTGCTTTATTACACAGGAAAAAGCTAGTGCTACATCAGGCAAATCAAATATTACCTCTATTACTACAAAACATTATCCAAATATTTTGAAAAGTGGAATTGTCAAAATCTGATTTCTAAACAAAAAATAAATAAATAAAAACATCTGAATTACTAAAAATGCACAATAAAATAACGTACAATTCAGAAACATTTCCACTTTGCGTTTATTCACTAAAAATATTGGTTATAGGAAATTTGTAGATTTAAAAGAAAAGCCATTCCACAATAATAACATTTAAAGCAGAATATTATAATGAAAGGTGTTATAGGAATTTATAATCATGCAGGAGAGCAGAAAGCATAATGGAGCTGGCGGTTTTCACGAAGACAATATACATATGAGCACCTGAAGCAAACATTACAGTAAGGAAAATTAATATCCCACGTGGACTTGTCTGCAATAAAAATATACTTAATTATTTTCGTTTAAAAAATAGAACTTATGCATGCGACGGTGACATTGTGTCACAATTATAATGTAAAAAAGAAAAAAAATATTAAATTGAATATATGAGTAGAAGAATAGTTAAATTTATAGGCAAAATAGTTGTGTTTAATTATTAAATTATTGTTGGATGTGTTAATTTATTTTTATGATAGTCTTATTGTTATTGGTAGTCCGGTAACTACCTTAGTGTGTCCCAGCCTGTACTGTTCGGGATCGACAGCTGCTCCATATTCAAGGATCACTTTGGCCGCTTCTTCTAAGCTCATCGAGTCCTTGACTCCTTTTGCGTAGAGGATTTTGTATCTTCATAGGCAAAAAGAAAACAAAACATGCAAAACACACACTGGTCACCTGTCTAGTGATGTGACTTTGTATTTTTCTAACTACTACTATAAACATTAAATCAACAACTACTTTTCTCAGCTCAATCATTAACCAACTAAAAAACTACAAATTAAACTAAAGAGGCCTACCACTAGTTTCAAGTGTGGTAGTAACAATACTCCTGACTTAGAGGTATTGTGGGTTTAATTCTTTTTATTTATTTATTTTTTATTTTCACAGGGTTTACGTGCCTTCGTGTGACCCAGCCTGTACATATCAGGGTCAAGACTGGTAGATTCCAAGATAACTGCAGCAATCTTCTTCTCATCAGTCTGCCTGTCTACTTCAGCGGGGTTTAGGATCTTGTATCTATAGGAAAGGGAGACAACACCATAAACTAGCTATACTACAGTACATTCCCAGCTACTTGGCCCAAAACTCCAAGCCTGTTCTGTAAAGGATTTGTTTTTGTGGGTTGAGTTGTTTATTGTTAATTTGTTGTTCCTGTAGTTTCTCGTGCCGCCAAGAGATGCTGAAGGATTGAAGAGATGGCTTTCCGATTACTGTTGTTGGTTATTATTAATATAATTCTACTTTAGGAGGTTGTGGTTTCTATTCTACTTAAACAATTCCATATACTTATCATTCAAATAGCTATAAAGGTAGGGGGGAAAAAACATTCACAGGGAACATTTGGGGTTTGGAATGCATCATGCAAGATAATTTATTGGTAAAGATTTAAGATACCTTTAAGAAATATTTTTCATTGATGGAAGTCATTATGGAATAAAGTTAATTTTAAAATGAGTATCTAAGGGCAAGATGCAGGATATGAAAATCTACTTAAAACTAAAACTACTTGGATAAAACGATTTCTACAACTACTACTAGGGGACTCTCTGGTGACTCAACTACTATTTGTCCACAATGCACGGTGAGGGTCCTACAAGGGAAATTACAAGACATTGTGGAACATATTTCAAACCTTAGTGTGTCCAATCCTGTAACTTTCAGGATCCAGTTCGATTTCCTTCAAACATTTTGCAGCGGCAACTTTTGGGTCCGTCTCTTTTTGCATTGTAGCGGGGGCCAAGATCATGTATCTTCATGAGCAAAATATTATCAATGTTTAGTAAAAAAAAAAAAAAAAAAAAAAAAAAAAAAAAAAAAATAGTCTTTATCCTTTTACATTATTTTCTTATGTATAAACTTGTAGTATAACTGAAAATTAATTTTTGTTCAGTTTAGTTTTAGTTTATAATGAAAGTCAATTCTAGAAGTAAAACATTAGTGAACCATGGATCATTGGTTTATATTAATGTATCTAAATTAATTAACTAGCCTTATCGAAACATTTGAGACATTTTAAATATCGTTAAGCAAGAAGATATTAAAAATTTCCTAATAGTGTCATTTTGCAATAAAACCGGAACAACTAGGATTTCATTTTTGCTGACAACGTTCAAACCGTTGAATTCGAGCTGGCAAAGCTAAGTAGACAAAAACCACCACATTATTTTTTATTTGTTTTTGTTTTTGTTTTTTTAACCAAGGCTATCAATGGCTGAATATATCATCGCTACAAATGCAATGTATCGAATGTGAAAATTACCACTTTTCAGAGTGGAAAAACATTTATTCATAACTTTTTTTTGGACAGTCAAATATTCGGCAGATTTGACCTTTTGATAGTGGAATACTTTCACTTTAATAGAGTGATCTAAGATTCAAGGATTGGCCGTACATAAGTCCAGCAGAAATTAGTAAAGATTGACAATGAAAGATGTATTTTTTCACATTCGTTACTTTGCATTTGAATCGACGTATTAACAATTTTAGAAAGCCAGAAAGGTACGAAACGCCTGAGTAAATAAATGAATAAATTGATTTAATCAATAAATAGTTGTATTTTATTGAGAATTTGATTTATTCAGAATAAAGGAATGAAACGTTTCTTAATATTACAAGAATAGAGATATTCGTATTTTGGATTTAAAAATTAAATAAAAAAAAACACATTTTAAAAAATACAGGTAATTTATTTTAATACCTTCCACCTTGATTTATTTTCTTCGTCAGGCCATATAGAGTTAGTTTTGTTTTTTTAAATTTGTATGCACTTATTATCATGTTCATTAGCCAGCCTTATAAATTAAGCATGAACAAACTTTTATTGTACCTAAGTCATCACTCTAATGAAACTTCGAATCTCATAGAAAATCCAAGAATAGTTATTCTCGAAACGTAATAGGTAATCTATAAATTCAACTGTTTCTAAAATGTAAAGGACGAGTGGCATGGTTTCCTATTGTTTTAGCTTCAGAGCTGAATATGTAAAATTAAAATTAAACAATCTTTTCTTTTTAGAATTATTAATATATACGTGTGCATTGTATAAGTGTGTCTGAGTACATAAATAAATAATATACAAAAAATAATTTTTCTTGAGTACAATTCTTAAATATAATTAATTTGTTTATGATAAAAAAATTAAGACAAAATGATATGGATTTATTCTGATAACAGTAGTAGTATATTTTGAATGAAAACAAATTCCACCACAATGATTTCAAACATACTAGATGTATTCATGATGGTTTTATTCCACTGGCAGCGAGGCTCAGAGGATAAATAAAATCATTCGAGATTTGAATTTATTTTCATTTGTAATGAAAACGTAACGATTTGTCATTTATAGATCATGACAAGCTGGAATAGTAATTCATTCACAAGTATGATGTTTTTAAATATTAATTCCATTTTCTGTTGAATTGTATTAAAGTTGTGATTATACGCGACAACAAAATTATGTTGATTATAATATTTTTGTGATTTTTCTTGACTAATTTAATATGAGCTACAAATGGTAACATAAGCTACAAAAGGAAAAAACAACTTTTATATGATTATTAAATACTTAAGTAATCTTCCAAGTGAAGTTTCAATTTGCTAATACATACCGGAGCTTGAAGTCAGGGTATGCCATCCTGTTGGGGAATCCTTTACGGCAGATACGGATACCTTCAAGTACACCGTTACAAGTCAGCTGGTGCATGACCAAGTGAGAGTCGATGACACCTGTAAAAGGAGAGATGCAGAGTAGAGGTGGCGGAGAAGAAAATGGCACGTGATTAATCTAATTGAATATAGTATATTACCTGACAAACAAAATTTATCAATTAAATAGAAAATTGTCAGAAAGTCAATGAACCATGGACCTGCCCCGATATACAGAAGGATGCTTGTTGTTGGGCTGGAATAATGTTTAATATGTTTCCAATAAGAAACCCGTAGATCCATAAATAGTCAATAGGGAATTCAGGAGATTTATTGACCTTCTGCATGATTTAATTAACTAATTTTATGATTCTTCTTCTAGCGTTAACATATCGTCCCTAACTATCCAATATGCAAAATCTCGTTTTTCAGATTCGAGAATTTGCTCTTGGATTGAAGACGATACGGCTTGTCACAAATTGTCACAACTCTAGCCCCTTTAGAATAGTCTTTAATGCCTAAATAAAGTGTCGTATAAAACCATTTTTCAATATATAACTTCCTCAATAGATAGAATACGTTCGTTCTTTTGCATATTCGATAGTTTGATATGATAGTGACGATATTACTCCGTTCAAACTCTACTCCAGTGTGTCAGTTCACCAGTTACTTTATGAAATGTATATTTTTTTGTGTAAATTACTGGTTGGAAATTGATTTGGAACTAACCATAAATACTTAATTCGTGGTCACGAGTTTATAAGCTGAAGGTTTTTGATGCTGCAATATAATGACTAGTCGCATAATTTACTTCTCTGTTACAAATTTCTATGAAAAAATTTGATTAAAAGCTGTTGTTCATGTTAAGAAAGAAGGATGTGAAATTGATTTTTTTTCTATAGGTTTCCAGATTTCCAAGAGTAAGTCATTAAAATAATTATTAATACTAATGTTATGTTTATAAATATATTTTACCTGGCTGTTTCAATTCATTGGGAATGATACAACGGACGAAGTGAGGTTGTGTGCTTCTCAGAGTGGTCATCAAGTTGTTCAATTGTTCCTGAAACGTGGCACAAATCATTAGGATTATTTGTGAGGATATTTATATGTAGTGGTGTTAATCGAATGAACTGTTTTTTCCAAGATAAGTTAACTTTTGCAGGAAAGATTATGTTCCAAACGAAAGGGGAAAATACCGACGCAACACTTTCGTACTATTCAAAAAATGTTTCTCGCTAATTTATTTTAAAAAGTCTATACAAATTTGAAGAATTAATTAATTTATGGTTATTGTTTTCAAGAAAGATACCAAAACAAAAGATAACTACAACAAAATTTATTTTAATTAAAAATAGCGGAATAAAGGATTTTGTATGTTGGTTAAGAAAATATATTTCGGGGTACTTCCTTAATTTCGTGTTACTTGTACTCTGAAGTTAAAGAAAATAAATATTTACCCATATGAATATATACGATAATATTAATTGCGGATCAGGGGTAGGGTTCAAATCCCAAATAAAACACCATTCCTAGGACATCACAATTACAACTATGTTTAAATTAGAACACTGTATAAAATCCAACAATTATAATAAAATAAAAAATGCTAAAACAAGTAGAAAATATAGTCCATTTATATAATAAAAGATATTTCATTATTATTTTTATTTCATATTTCTTGTTGGATTTTATCTAAGGAAAGGATGGTTTAATTATATCACACTTCACTCATGTTCACGTGTCTCAGATGTGTTGGTGAAAACCAAAGTGCATTTTTCTCATTAAAATCTATTGACTATACCAACAGTGCTTTGGTTTAGCCAGAAAGGTTTAAAACAATCCTCACTGTTAAACATTATTCAAAAAATAAAAATTAAATGAATAGTAAATTAATTATCAACAAAATTGAGCATTTTAATTGAGTATTTTTTGCAGTGAAGTTTGTTCAAATGTCAAAAGCTGTGATCTATAAGCCTTCTTTATCAGGAAAGATCACAGCTAATCCTAAAAAGTAGAATGATAGAAATATTTAAGGAGAACCCAAACCGGCATCGGGCAAGGTGTTCAAGTGGGTGTTATTAATTTTAAAAAATTTAAGGAAATGGGTGACATCTAAATTTTAAATTGGTCACTAGACTTCATATGTTAATAAGTTAGTATTAGGTTTCATTACTTTTTTTCGTAAAATTTGTAATATATCTTCATATTAACAAAAATTATTAAATTGACAGCATTAATCTTCTTTTTTTTAATTGAATTGTAGTACAGTGTTCTGAATAATTTTATTATAAAATTAATCAATTTGATGTGGTTTGAATGTTATTACTAGAGTTAGTAATACAGGTTGAATCTGTTGCTAGGATTGTTGATAGAGGGTTAACTCCGTGCAATAGCAACCAAAGGCTGTTTGAGCCATTGGCGTTTCGGGCTTTGAACACCCCTAAAATACCTTGTAAGAGGAAGATACGGTGGCGAAGCCACCACCCTTCTTTCCACGGCCACCTGTATTAATGGAAACAGAAAAAACTCAGGCTTAGCACTGTTTATAAATTAATAATCATTAAACACTTTCCCTTTCACGCAACAAAAAAATTATCATCAGTGCTTCGTTTCACTTCAATCCATAGATAGAGAAGATTCGGCCCATAGAGGTTTATTTCAAACAATTAGTTCTTTAAATTCATTTTTTTTATAGATATTTAATGCAGAAATTCTATAGAATATATGAACAATAAATTGAAGTGAAACGCCGTTCTTCTTGGAGAGGATTCAAGGAAATGGATATATCAGTTATGATTTTTTTTTTTTTTTTGGAACAAAAAAATCACCTTATAGAGGGCAGAGACAGTCAAGAATGCTGAACCTTTTTGCCTCTTGCCACCACCTGCACCTGGAAGTAGGCTGAATGGTCAAGTACGTCTCCTGCATGTAGCTCATCTCATTTTCAGGAGTTATAAGTTAGTTATTTTTAAAGCGGCCTAGTGTGTTATTAGCTACAGACATTTGCGGTTGTTACAATTTAAAGCTATATTATGAATTGGTTTTGATGTAAGTTTTATTAATTCAGCCCATTAGAAAGTATAAAAATTAAAAAAGAAAATGGTGACCCACAAGAGGTGCGTCATCTTAGTTTTCATATAATGCTTATAAGTGTTGTGATTAGTATAACTAAAAATAAAACGAAACTAATGCTCTCCAAAATTCGAGCATCCATTTACCCGACTTTGGTCGGCATACAGGGTACAGGGCATCATAAAATCCATGCAGGACTTGTTGAACCGAGACCGAAGAAAAAAGGTCTCACGAAGACAAACGTCCTTTCATGGCTCTTATGCCACCTGATAACTCCCATCTCGCTTGCTTATCGGTCCCGTGTCTGGTTGGAAGGAGAATACGGTTTGTACACTGATTCACATCCTGTTTTACAACAATCACTAGAGTTGTATAGACAGCGCCTATCTCGCATGTCGTTTATAGAATTGTGTAATATTCATAGGAATGATTCTGTTATGAAATTATACGGTTTCAGTATTACGACTGAACGTTATTTCGCAAAAATTAATTAAGCCGTTCCAGACATTTTGTCGAGATATTTAAAACAATATAGGAAAAATACAAAACTAATTATGACTGCTAATATTTAAGCGAAATAGATCTAAGGTCTGAAGAATATGGATAAGTGTAAAACAAATTTTAAATCTGAGCACCGACTTGAAGTGCCTGAAACCAGAAATCTATTTGTTTCCACTTTTATTGTGAACAGTTCCACGTTTTTATTCGATTTCCTTCACAAGCAATGATGAACAAGAAATTGACTGCCCTATAGCCCAATCCACAACCGTTTTCTCTTAAAATATTTATAATTTTTGTATCTGGAAGCTCACTATCGCAAAATCATATGCGCTAGGAATTCGTTCTTACGAATTCGCTGGAAAAATAGTGATCTTGGCGTATGCTGCTGGTTAACGAACTTGATCGTTATATTTACAGGTATTTTTCGTCTATTAAAATCAAGCTTGTCAAATTTAGAGAGCGGACAGAGAAATATATATACATAAATTCAAATTATTCCGTGGTTGAGTGGACGTCATAAGCGGACCTTACTTCAATAGGATCGGAGAAATGTGCTGTATGCAACCTAAGAATTGAGGGAATTTTGGCATAAAAAGCTATATGTTGGTATAAATTGTTAGTATGTTAAAAATGCCCAACTATTTGCATTAACTACATTTGTTTCATGACAATTGCTCGTACAAAAATGTCTTATTTTAATTTACAAATTTCTTATATTAATTTACAAAGCTGTAATTTTTTTGCGACATAACATTAATTAATTTTAAATATATTTTAAAGCAATGTAAACGTAATTAAAAATAATAAAAAAAGCTATGTAAATGTATATGTAATTAAAAATGGTTTGAAATGAAAGAACAATAGAAGCAAGGAGAAGGAAAATAAGGATTACGACACAGAGGAATAGGAAATTGCACATTGCTTTCACTCGCACAAATAACATAATTAAATAACAAAAACATGAAAGATTTCTGCAAAATATTGAACATATTATTTAAATAATGCATTAAAAAGATATAATGTTCCTGAAGTTTTCGTGAATTTCTTAAATTTTATTGTGAACTATTTTGAGAATGTTAATATAAACAGAATTAACTGTCTTTAATAAATTAGCTAGGTAGGTAAACATTTGTTAGAGTCAAAACTTCAGTAACCTTATCTTTATATATGTGTATATATATATATATATATATATATATATATATGTATATATATATATATATATATATAGATAGATAATATATATATATATATATATATATATATATATATATATATATTAAATAAAAATATATGAAGAAATATATATGAAAAATGACAATATTATTTTTTTATGGATGAACTGAAAGAGATAATGTTCATATTATTAATTTAAAAAAGCTGTAAGATAAATTTAAATTGAAGAAAGAATTTTTCAAAAATAGTTCCAATTCGACAAATTATGGCACTAATTAATTCTGATACTTTTTTTCTTTAAGTAACAAATAAAACTATTTAACTAATAAAGTAGATCTTGAATATTAGGAGTGTTTATTTATTATTTCGTTTTATATTTTTTTATTGAATGGCTGTAGATCCCATTCTTTGTATGTATTGTAAATTATGATAGTTTAAGCAATATTTGGAACTTGAACAATGATTTTTCGAGAAGTCAAAAGAATGGTTCGAGAAACACATTTTCTAAACACACAAAACGTATCGAATCCTGTAAGGATATGAAATTTCAAATGTAAATAAAACTTCTCGATCTGCAAATGACGCTTCTTTAGTAGAGGCAGAAAGTTAAAATAAAATGTAGCATATAAAATATAAAAATGTAATTAAAATAATTATAAGTAATTTTATCTCTTATAAATATTAGTTGCAATAACTAATACACTTGTACATTTTGTGTACGGATTTTTTTTTCCGCAGAGGCAATAATCTAAATAAATACACTTTTTGTTATACTTTTAGCACTTTCCTCCGAAGGAAAGTAGCTATTGAGGTTGGACTCATGACGGAATTTTTGAAAAATTTCTTCAAATCTTTATCGATCCTACCTAGTAGACACCGAAAATGACCCCCGTTAAAATTTATATATATATATATATATATATATATATATATATATATATATATATATATGTGTGTCTGTTAACACGATAGCGGCCAGAGTTTTTGTTTTTTCGTCACGAAACTTGGTATATAGCATTCAATTAGCAAACGATTGAACGAGTTCGTTAACCACCAAAGTCGGTCCACCGGAAGGGGGGGGGTTTACCCCGAACCCAAAACACTAATTTGACTATGTCAGCCGTAATATTTGTTATATTTCAACGAAACTTGGTATTCGTAGTGGTAATATAGAGAGAAAAGTGAGATATAAAAATGAACTAAATCGGTTCATTAGGAGGGGGGTTTACTCCGGACCCACAATACCAATTCGCCACTACCAGCCGTGATTTTTGGTATATTTCGACGAAACTCGGTATTCGTAGTGGTAATCTACAGTTAAATATGTGTTGTAAAAATAAATTAAATCGGTTCATTAGAAGGGGGGGTTTACTCCGGACCCAAATTCCTAATATACTCATACCGGTCGTAATTTCGGCTGTATTGTAACGAAACGCGGTATACTTCGTGGGTAACTCATGAGAAAGAAGTGTTGTAAAAATGAGCTGAATCGGTCGATCGTAAAGCGGGGGTTTAATTTGTAATATATTTCAATATAAAAGCCCGCCAAACGTAGGTTCACAAAGCCGCCGCAAGGAGCGCTTTCTACCACTAGAGTGACTGTATCCTGTTCCTGCGTTAGATCAAAATACGATAATATGAGGTTTTTTGTATTTATTACGTAGTGTAGTAGGTACCATGTGTAAACATAACTCTGGAAGCAAATTAATAATTGATCAGTTACTCATTACAAATTTAAAAGAGAACTATTCATGTTTTTATTTTATTTATGTAGGATATTTTAAGCAAATTGTTCTGGAAAGCAGTCTGCACTACCCAAATTCTGAGGAAAGTGCTTAGTTATGCAGCTCCTGCGTGACGGACTTTTTTTTTTTAATAAGAAGTATAGATTGGTTATTGTTCAAGGATATATATATATATATATATATATATATATATATATATACATACATACATATATACATATATATATATATATACATATATATATACATATATATATATATATATACATATATATATATATATACATATATATATATATATATATTCTTTTATTTTAAAATATTTATTGATCATTCTTCCATTTCCTCATATTGAAAAATTGACATAAAAAGAGTTGGCTTTCTTTCCCAACATAAACTTTAAACAAATTTTAAAAAATGATCATGGATTTGAACTTAAAAAAGAGAAATATTGAATACTTCCACTAATCACTAATAAAATTGTATTAGTGATTATAAAGAACGATTAATAAATGACGATTATTTTTCATTAGATGTGATTTCGTATTTATTTTAACTGTGCCTTTTTGAAATTTTATCTGTGTTTTACAAATTCCTAAGTATAAACGTTCCATACATAGGAATTTACAGAACCTTTTTGACTTAGGTTTCTTTTTGTGCTATTTGCTAAAGTTTTAGTTAGAGTGGTAAATATAAGTTAATTTAATTTTTTTAACAGTTGATATTATTAGTTTTAATGTAATAGCACATTTAGTGCAGTTTTATTTGAATGAGAATCAATGTTTTTTTAAAATAAAAATTTATTTATTTTATTTTAGTTTTTCACCATTAGGTGATGACACTATAGCTTTTTTCCTGAATCAATTAGGAATAAATTATTTTTGATCATGTTTTAAAAATCGTTGTCTACCAATTATTATGCATTAAGAGTCGATTATTCTGTATATTCTGTTCCATTAACCTAACAAAATCGAGTCTTTTTATTGGATCAATTAACGAAAAAAATTACACTAAATGGCTATGGTTATCTTTTTTTTTTAATATTCTTGTATAAGTGTGTATGTATTAGATATGTAATAAGTTCATCAATGTACTGGCTACCATCGGAAAGTAAGTCGGTCTAATTTTAGGGAAATTTAAAATTTGTCCTTTGTCTACACTCTGTCAGTATGTGCTTTATTGATAAATCTGTATTGCAGTATGCACATGTAGGGCTGTCCTGTCTTGATATAATTTTTAAAAAAATAATAATAAAAATATTAATATTTTTTTGAAATAAAAAAAATCATTCAACGGGAAGCGTTTTTTAAGACTTCGTTGGAGTAACATATGTGATACACAATTTTTTTATCTGCAGAAACTCCCGAGTCTCCTTAGATATTTATGTGTTTTATCAGCGCAATGTTTTTATCTACTATTATTTTACCCGTTATCTCTTTGTTGTAGGTTGTACAAGTGTGTTTTGTGAAGATAATATAGCATACCCTTGGCAGCGGCATCAGCTGGGGCGGACTGTCCGGGATGGTCGGCGAAGATTTCACACAACAGTTTGTTAGTTCCCTTCTTGTATTGGTCGACTACGGTGTCATTGAGGGGATCCTTGTTCTTCTCAAGCCATCCAGTGATGTTGTATGATACCTGAGGATGAGGTTAAATTATTTAGCTATGTCTCCAAGAGTATGGTTTAAAAGTAACAATAACACTTTATTAACACTCCTTGTATTTTATTTCGTTTTATAAAAAGGCATTTCGCTAGATGATCGCTTATAATATATTTCTTTTTGGGTGCTAATTAAATAAACTTTTTTTTTTTTTTAAATAGCTTTATTCGCCTCTAAAAATCATTGCCTTTTAAATTACTAAGTCAGCCAGAATTAACGAGTGTCTAAATGATACTATCTTATCCCTTAGTCATATAAATATACTCAGCATGGTGGTTATTAAAATTTTAGTTAGCAATTAAAAATATCTGTGGCTTGACTTATAATTTCGCTTTCTTTTTCAAACAAAAAGAAATTATTCGCTTGCTTGAAAAATTAAAATTAATTTATGAAACCCATTCTTCAATAACTGTTAATAGAATTGCAATATAATTGGCAGAATAATCTCTTAAAATCCCCTTCTCTAATAAAACTTATTTAATTTTTATTTTATTTTATAAATAATCTTCCCGAGTATTTTCTTTATTACCTTGTTAATAAAAATCTCTAAATTTTATCAGAATAAATACTAGAAGGACTAAAAATGGATATAATATTTTTTAGACTTTCGAAAAACAAGTATGCAATATATTACTACTATCAAATAAATAAAGCTTAATTCTCTAAAGCTTTAGGTATATTTTTCGATTAGAATTAAAAAAAAAAAAAAAAAAATAGAAGAAGAGTAATTTATAGCACTTGTCGAATTAAGTATATTTTATCAGAATGATGGAGACAATTTTTATTAATAACTAAAATATATGAGAATTTTACGACGGTACGATATTGATTAATTTTGAAATAAATTTTAAATTTTGAAGAAAATTATATTTAAATTAATATATAAAGAGCACTTACAACACCGGCGTAGTGAGAAATGGCGAAGTGGGCAGCCTGGCAACCTGGCTTTGGTGGTTTTGGTTTCTGGAAGTTGGGAGACTTGCCGAGATGGTTGGTGTTAAGCTTGTCCTGGAAGGTCTGATCAGTAGCCTTGGGGAACATAGACTCTTCTTCAAGGATCGACAAGATACCCATGGGCTAAAGTATAGATGGAGGGGAAAAGAAATAATACACAATGTTAGAAAATTACAATGATCATTATATAAACAGAAACTAAATTTAAAAAAAAATGTTGCTTACTGAAAACATAAAATTCTGTTATTTCTAATACCTTCAAACGATTTGATTGTGCCATAGTTTACTTAGAATTACAGGCCATTAGATTCTAAACTCTGTACTCTTATAAATCAATAAAATATATGTTTTAATATTTGAAATTCATAGCATATAATTTTCCTGAAAAAATATTCCCAAACCATGATTGCTCTCTTGTGTTCATTACATTAGTTGTTGGCGTTTGAATTTTAAGCTAGAAAACAGCCATGTGTACAAATAGTAGTTATGTAGGAATATTTTATATCTTAAATTATATTTATTTTATTTCTTGAGAAATTTATTTTACGGCCGGCAGACGCCATCATGAAAAAATCCAGATTCGAGAGCGCCTAATATATTTAGACAGTTTGAATCTATTAACAAAAAAGGTATATTAAATAGCATCAAATACAAATCAGGGACGCAAAATGCGGACTGGGATTACAGTGAAATAGCTTATTTGAAAAAACTACCGCTGGACATGGAGGCCGAATTATAATTCAGTATTTTTATGATAAAAATATTCCTCTTATGCACAAAAAATAGTTAAATGAACTACGTCTTTAAAAAAAATACATATCAGATCATGTTTTTATAAAGCGGGTTCGATTCTCATTTGGGATAATGGCCGTTTTCTTTTGCAAATCAAGGATCACCCCTATCCTGGCTAGAAAAGAGCGAAAACCTGCAGATAACCCTTCGCGAAAATCTGTTTTATGTATAAGTGGTAGTTAAAATTTAACTAATTTACTTATCTAATTATTTAACGGTTATAGTTCAGCAAAACAATTTCTGAAAGAAAAATAAAATATTATCTTCAGTAAGCAATTAATCTGTATCAACATTGTTGTTTAAAAATTAAAATGAAAAATTTCACCAAACTTTATTGACACTAAATTAGTTAAAACACTAGGAAGGGGTATTATTTACATTTAATATTTACGAAAATTTGTTACAAATTTGCTAAGAAAAAAAATCAACATTTATTGAAAGGGAGTAATCTACTTTACACACAGGAAGAGAAAGATGTAATATGTACATTTAGATTCATGGTAAGAAGAGAGCAAGCAGTTAAGAAATCTGTCTAAAAGATTTTGCAATTACGCAAATGGTAAATTATTGGTTCGAAAGTTTAGGAAAGTAATATAGAAAATAATATATACAAAAGATATGAGATATTTCTGTAGAGGGATAAACATAAATATTGAATATAAAACTAAACATATATGAAAACAAACGTATATACATAAACTAAACTAAAACTATAAAACATCGTTTAAAATATTTATATATATAATGAAAAGAAGCTTACAGTACCTGTAGACTGTTGATTCAAGCAAAGTTGTTTGGTTAGTTGCTGGAGCAACATAAATTAGTTAGTTAGCATACATGAATTCATGAAAACAGATAACACCTTGTGTACATTTTTTTCTGGGGCTTTATATTATTATTTTTGTCATAATTTTTGCTTTAATTAGAAAGAATTGTACATTTAGGCATTTTAGTTATTAATTTTTTTAATTCAAACATTTGTAGAGACTTGTCAGACACCTTCTCGATAAGTTCAATACAGGCGGCCAGATCCATTCCAAAGTCAATGAAGGCCCATTCAATACCTTCCCTTGCGTACTCTTCCTGTTCCAAGACGAACATGTGGTGGTTGAAGAATTGTTGGAGCTTCTCGTTGGTAAAGTTGATGCAGAGTTGCTCGAAGCCGTTGTACTAAAGAAGGCAGTGAAAAGCAAAATGGTGCAAAGCAAAAAGAAACAAAAAACCCTAATCCCAGCGCCAAAAGTTCGTCCTTTTTTTTATCTCTAAGGACTTCGGTCTGGCGTGGAACTAAAAGTACCTTTTCAATGAGCTCAATGCAGGCGGCCAAGTCCATTCCAAAATCAATGAAGGCCCATTCAATCCCCTCCCTTGTGTATTCCTCTTGCTCCAAAACAAACATGTGGTGGTTGAAAAATTGTTGGAGTTTCTCGTTCGTAAAGTTGATGCAAAGTTGCTCAAAGCCGTTGAACTAAAACGGCGTTAGAAAAAGGAAGAAAAACAGATAAGACAAATCTTAAAATCTGACTTACTTGTCAGTTTTTTTTAAGATTTACATAGAAGTCAGAGGGGTAGGCAAACAATTGTCTCAACTGGTGCCTACTTCTTTTTTTCTTTTGAGGATATTTTAGTCACGTGCACACATGTTAAATAAACTATTGAAAGGATTGATGGATAAGGTAAGGCTTACACAAGTGTAAAACGTCAAAAATAAGTCACATTCAGTGTGTTTTTCAATAAATAAAATAACCATCAGAACCAAAGATCGGTTATATGCAAGACAATGAAAGTTGCCACAAGAGATCAAAATTATCCGATTCGAATTGAAAACAGGTTCCGTTTCTTCATGAACCGTTCTTTTCATGCTCCAAAAGCATACCTTTGAATCTCCTTGCCATAGGAAAGAACGACCTAAATGAACGAATCGTTTATAAATAAAAGGCCAGTCTCGTTGACCATAATGACCTTTATGCGATCCAGAGCTCTCCTCTCAGCCTACCGCCATAAGTACCTTATGGCGTAGAGAATCCTATTGGAATCGAAAATTAACGATGAACTACCTTCTCAATAAGTTCAATACAGGCGAGAAGATCCATTCCGAAATCAATGAAAGCCCAGTCGATACCCTCTTTCTTGTATTCTTCCTGTTCCAGTACGAACATGTGGTGGTTGAAGAACTGTTGCAACTTCTCGTTAGTGAAGTTGATGCAGAGCTGTTCGAAACCGTTGTACTGTTGGGGAAAAGAACATTTTACAATAAGGTTATAGGTTAACTTCACAGGGGTAAGAAATACCTGTATAATAATTAGATCCCTTCTCTTGTGTACTGCAAAAAAAGTATTCTAGAATTGGCAAGGGTACGGGGGGGGGCATACCATAGGTACATTCAGGTTCAGGTTGACTAAAGTGCATTTTACTACATCACGGCATTTCTCATTTCCGACACTAATATACCTTCTCAATAAGTTCAATACAGGCGAGAAGATCCATCCCAAAATCAATGAAAGCCCAATTGATACCCTCTCTCTTGTATTCCTCTTGTTCCAATACAAACATGTGATGGTTGAAGAATTGTTGCAGTTTCTCATTTGTGAAATTAATACAGAGCTGTTCGAATCCGTTGTACTGTGCACAAATAAATATGTAAACATTAAAGGGGTGGAAGCTGTTTTGTTAAAAGAAGACGTGTCTAGAAAAAGAAAGCATTAGGTGTGTTTTGCGTATGTGATGTAATTGATGACAATTGTCGTTTCCCCGGGTATACCTATCTGGAAATCAGATGAACAGAATCGTTCAATGTGTTTTCCAGATAAAATGTATCATAAAAAGACCTGAAAAAGCTTCTACCATATTAATAATAATTTTATATAGCTCATTGAATCAGTACAAACATTAAATAATAATTTTCATTTCATAAAGTAATTTTCATAAATCTTAAAGAATTTATTTCTGATCTATTAAAAGAGTAAATTTATTAAAATATTAAAAATGATACCTCTTTTGAATTAAAATATGTTACAAGACATAAATTATAATTTGTTCCTATTGTAGGAAATATTTAATTTAATAAAATTTCTTAGTAATATTAGATTCCTTTAAAGTATTAAAAGGCAATTCAATTTCTGTCTTTTTAATTTCAGTATTCATATTAATTGTAAAAGAATTCATTATTTTATGTACATGCCTAATCAAAATACGTGTAGTATCCAGAAAGGATGGCATACGTAGATAAATAAACTCCCACGCTGGAGGGTTACTCCAACGTGGAAAACATGAAAAAAATTCTGTCTTGATAATTCTTATATGTTGATAAAACAAATAAGAATAATCAAATGCTATTGATTTTATAGTAAGTGAAATAGAAGTTTTTACATTTATTATGTTCTGATTTTCAAAAAATACTTACGTCGAAGATTTCGAATCCGGCAATATCCAGTACACCAATGAAGTGCTGCCTTTTCTGTTTTGTGTCCAGGGTTTCGTTACATTTCTTGACAAGGAATTTAAAGAGACGATCAAACATACCCTTAGACATGGCACCAACGGAATATGTGACCTGAAAAGATTTAGATTTTCGTTTAAGTTTCTTTAAAATAATGAAGACTACTAAATAAAGTGTGATCGTTCTTAAAATTAGAATACTAGTTATTTTGACAGAAGTCTTTTACTGTTATTTCAGCCATATGGATTGAAAGATATCGACGGGTATACTGTAAACTAACAAATATGTAAAAATACGGCTTGAAAAATTTTACGTAAACTTTATGAAAAAAAAAAAAAAATCAGTCCCGTAACAGGCCACTAGGGCCCAGAGGGGTAGATACTGTACAGGTATCTGATACCATACGGCACACGAGGAAGATAGTATGGTCAGGACTATGCTCCGGCCGCCTGATTTTTCCCTTTCCAGGTACCCATTAATTAATTAAAGGCTGGTTGAGCCTAGGGACGATCTGGGACCCCCAAATCCAACCCTCGAACGATTTCACTAGAAGATATAAATCTTCAGGGCGCGCTTTATGGGTTTTGAACCTCGGTCCTCCACCCTGGTTCTCTATGAGGTTATTTTCACGATTCAATTATTATTCATTCGTAGAAAAAAAATAATTCTTTTTTATAAATATATATTTTTTAGAGCTTTTATCTGGGCAAATTAGAGAATAAGAAGATTAGATGTTTGAAGTTTGAATCATTCTTAATTTTACTTTTAAATAGTGGAGTATGTTAAAAAAATCTCAAAGCATATGTTTTTAAATTTACAAAATGTAATTTATCCTGAAAAGTTGAATTTTTACAGATTCGCTAGTTTATGAAGCACTTGACTGATCTAAAATTGATGGAAGCAGTTGGAAAACTATATAATAATAATAATGATACATTTATATAATAAAAAATATTTTTTATTAATATCATAAAAATATGAATTATTTCTTACCTGAGAGACGTTCCTACCCTGGGTGACAAATTCGTTACCGACCTTGATCCTGGGCTTAAGCAAGTTCTTGTAAAGATCTTCACCATCGATACCAAGAAGTTTGCCGACTTTGATACCTTCCTAAAAATACAAAATAACATTTAGTACTATTCAATAACACAAATATTATAACAGTAAACTAAAAAAATTAGTCGCTAAAACGACCACTTAAATAATTATAACGTAAGTTGGAAACTCTGCTGAGTTTCGTATCAAAGAAGCAAAACGTATGGACGATACGAACAAATTAATAATATGATTTTGGAGTTAGCACTTAACTCTTAATGGACCGAGTTTGTTCATTTTCGCATAAGATTTTTCTCATTAGTTGACAACGAGGAATACAGAGTTCCGTTGAAAAGTAATAATTCGGTCAGAGTTAAGATTCATTAGTAATGGACCGATGCTGGGTACATTCATTGATCTCTCGCGCCTGCTCTCATATAATTTTCTTATTGTATTGTTGCTAAGGAAAAAATATATTCTGCAAGAAGCACATCAATAAATTGGCCCGTATTGGTGGGTTTCAGGAAAAACCTCTCTTTTAGGGAATCGGAGCTGCTGTAAAACAAAATCTCTCTGTTCATTTTTGGATTGTTTGTCATGGTAATAATGTACAGAGTGAAAGAACCAAAACTGTTGACAGACACACAAATATATATTTGGTTTTCCGAAAGGTTCCAAGAGATTTTGAAAATTTGGTTTTATCTTGATTCCTCCAACTTAAAATGAATACAACTACTTCTGTTTATATATTGAGTTCTCAATGATTTATCTGTGTAAACATTCGTGATTTGTCTTTATCAAGGGTCAGTAAGATTAGTTTCTGCTAACGAAACACGTGCAAGTCATTTACGACCTATTATACATTTCGTTTTTTAAAAAAAACAAAAAAAAACCTAAAACTGCAGGATCCTTTTTTATATGTAAATAATTAAATTAAACCTTTATTAAGGGACTTTAGTCTTTAAGATTTTCCCTTATCATAAATATTATATTAAAATCACTTAAGAAACATATGTAATACTTCATATATTCCACTATATTTATTTTTTACTCGAAAGAGTTGTTCTTCAGGTAAGAGATAGCGACTTTACGCAAGAAATTAAATTGTATGCAATAAATTGGTGATACACACATATTTATTTAACATTTTCTAGTCCTATTTATTTTATTGACATATTTTTTAGTGGTTCTCGATCACAATAAAAAGTATCTTATTGATTAAATTAAAAAGTATAATTATGATTTAAATGTTAACTTACTTCCAAACCGTCAGCTTCAGCTTGCTCCTCACGACCCCTCTGCTTGAACTTCATGCAACCCATGTGCATAACAGCAGCTGTGATCTTGTAAATGTTATCCTTTTCTTCTTGGGTGAAACCCAGAACGTCGAAAGCTTGCTGTTTATTAAAAAGATAATATATTAATTCATTTTATAGAATAATAACATTCTGCTAGAAAATTTAAACGAATTTAATAAGGAAAAATCAAATAAATAGTATACAAAAATATTTTTTATGGTGCAATTTTGCGTTTTAAAAATGAAGTATTAAAAACACAAAATGTCCATTAAAACACAAAAACAGATATAATTCTTAATTATATTTACATAAAACAGCTACAGAAACAGAACACACAACAAAAATCTTTCTACAACATTTAAACTATAGGAAGAAAGTATTATGTACAAAAGGAGGAAGAATTTGGAAGAAATGGGAAAGAAAATGAGGAAAAATGAATATTCTTTTGTTTAGAAAACACAAAACACTTACAAAACACAAAATGTATACTCACCCAAAATAGTGACAAATCAAAAAATCTCAAGGTAAATTGATACGAACCCGTTTATCAAAATGGTCAAAAAAAGTTGTCTTAAGTTAAGAAGTTTAAAAAGTTAGAGAAGGCAATTAGTTTTTTTAATATTAATTCATTTTTAATTTATTATCAAATGAAGCGTAATTAGCAATTTAAATTTTAAGCATTGTGCGTATTCGTTGATGAAAATTTTGCAGCACGGTCCAGAAGTTGTAGGAATCTGTTAGATTAGTATTTTTTTTTTTTTTTTTTGGGTTAAAACGCTTTATCAGTAATGTTTTAAAGAGTAAGAGTTATATAATTGATTAATACAAGCAAAAAGTGAAAATCTGTTAATAAATGGAGACTATTGGGAAATATATACAGATGAAATACGTATTTAGATAAAAAAAAAAGAGCTTATATATGAATAACCAAAATTATTCTTTGCTTTCAAATAAGTTATGTTAATCAAACCCAAAAAGACTAGTAAAACTTCCTTGAAAAAATAATATTCTTTCTCAATAAAAATTTTGCCGAAAAGCACTTTCATTGTGCTCTTTTCGTTGGTATTGTTTTGGAATTTTTCGAACAAGGAACCAACAGGATATGTGAAAGACAAATAAACTGGGGGAAGGGGTGACAAGTTGGAGCATTCCAACAAACACTATGACGTATAAAAGGAAGACATTTCTTCATCCAACGATCAGTGTTTTTAAGGGATAATCTTACGTCAGTCAATTCAAATTCTTCAGCGTCATCAACACCAGGGATTGTCGTTTTGCCCTGTGATATGTAGTTGTATTCGTAGATGTCGTCACTCAGGAGGCATTTAGCTGAAGAAATAATAAAGCATTAAAGTGCGGCTCTAAGACAAAGAGTTAGTTACAGTATGCAAGGCGTCCTTGGTTTATACCTCTTTCCTTAAGTTGCGTCTAAACAGTCATATAAAAGCTGATTGTGCTCTAATTATTTAAGGCTATTACATATAAAGAAAAACGTATTTTAAACAAAGCTTACCTATTCAGTATTAATAAATGAATTAATCTATTTAGGGTAAATAACAAGAAAAAGAATTAAGGAACACAGTTTAAGAAATTATTAATTAATTGACTATCTGATAATTGTTTTGTTTGTACGAAATTGTATTTCCATTTTCAATAGAGCATGTCAATTTTAGAAATCACAAACCGCATAAAATAGGTAAAATTAAAAATTTACTTTTCATAAGAAGATATGAAAAATGTAATAATTATTTCACATAAAAAAATACAAAAGAAAAAAAATTATTATTAAAATATAGTGACTTTTATTATTTTGGTTTCCCAAAATAGAATTAAAATTGATCTCAATATTTATAGTGACCCCAAAATATCACCAATTTTTATTAGGAAAATTAAAAATATTTTTAATAAAATTAGGTAAAATATTTAAATAATTTTTTATTTTTTTGGACGATGAAGATATATTTTTATCAACAAATATTTATAATGAATTCGATTTTAATGTAATGATCAATCGTGCTCTGAGTAATTAATTATTATTATCAATTAATAGACATCATTTACTAGCGGTAGATTCGCCTAATTGCAGACTGTATTTATTTTTAAGCTCCAGAAGAGGCATATAAAACTTGTATAACAGTTTTAACTTGTTAAATGGCCTTTCGCCGATATAAGAAAAATCTTAGAATTAAATTTCCAAAATAAGAAATTTTAATTGGCTATCTCAATTATTTACGTTCCGAGGCAATTTGTGCCTAGAAATGTTTTAAAATAAGGATTTTGACTATTGCTTACTACAAGAAGACAAATATAAGAATTGCAACATTTATAGTTTAAATAAATTGTGTTTGTACCAGGGTTTTTTTTAAATGTTGCATCTAAAGAATGTTTTAAAGGTATATTTGATTTAATCTATGTTCAATAAAAACGAGCAACAAACAACCTTTTTTTTAAACCAGTTTAAACGTACTTAAAGCTACATCAACGGACGCCACAGCGCTCGGGCAAAGTTCTAAGCCAATAGTGGGCTACTTATATGTAGGATTAACTTAATTAGTATTCATTTCATTTTTTTTAATATCCTCTTGCTTGAAAGACGACAGCACGTAAAGACACCACGGGATCTGCGAAGCTGCTGCAAGTTTTGTTATGTTTAGCTCGTAACTTACATCGGTCAGAAGAAATTCCTCGGCGTCGTTCACTCCGGGGATTCTTGTTTTCCCTTGGTTAATAAAGTTATAGTCCTCAATCCTATTACTCAACATTGTCATTTCTGTAGAAAATTAGGCTGGTATTAAAAACGACTAAGACAACATCAAGTCCTCAGCATGAGGCGAAAGAGTTATGTTTTACGATTTTACACTGGGTAAATTAAAACTTTCGCAGTTGGTTGAATGAATGTTTCAAAAGGTGTACAGGACCGCCGATGAGCTTATTATAAAATACCTTTCAAATTGCCATAATATGAATGTAATTTGTTTTGTAACAAGTTCTTTAGAATTGGCTCTTTAATAATTTACTGCGCATGCGAAAGAGAGTATACGGTTTTAAGTTTCAAAGGCTGATGAAAACGTATTATCATTCCTTTATGAACATTCTATTTATCTTTGATATTAATACTACGAGCCTAAAGCCTTTTTTGAATAACCTAGAAAAATCTGGTGTCCTGCTAAAAACCCTTCCAAAATAATCTGTGATATGCATTTTAAATTTTAAAGTTTTATTTTTCAGCCACAAAATGCGCGTGTCATTATTACCCATTATGAATGAAATCAAAAGAGGATGTCTTTAATTATTATGTGAAGTATGAAAAACTGATATTTGATGGTAACTGAAATTATTTATATTTTAGTATTCGCATATGAGTAAAAGTGTAATTTTACAAAACGTTATCTGTCACAAGCATACTAAAAATTAATCTTTTAGACAAAATATTACACTCTTAAATGATGGGTTTGTGTGATATATGCGAAAGAAATAATTTACCCAGACCAATGATTACGTGACGTGGACATCGAGTAAAGAAAGCTAGGTAAAAGAGCTCCTAATATTTGAGCAATTTGAAAAAACAAATTGCCCGAAATGTTAAAAACTTACGTCAGTGATTACAAACTCCTCTCGATCGTCGACACCGGGGATAGTTGTCTTTCCCTGAGATACGAAGTGGTAATCCAAGATGTTATTCGACAGCAGGCAAATTTCTAAATTCGACACAAAATGTTAAAAAATAAGGCTCCATTTCGCATGGCTTTTTGCTTATTTCCGACCTTATTTTTTATTTTTATTTTTTTTCCTGTATTCCTCTTTAAGAGATTCTAATGGGAAAGGACTTGTAAAGGATAGGGTTGGTTTTGTAATATGACTATTCTAAAAAAAAGTAGAGAAAATATCTATAAGCGCAGAACAACCCAAAAAAATAAAACAAAAAAAAACATAGGTAAATTTTGAAGTATTGGAAGTATGAGAAGTAGAGAAAGAAAAACAACATAGAGAAGAACCCCGTCTTTTATGGGTCCCCAATGTTTCCAGAAAAATGCTTGTTTTTAAATCCTTTTTTTAATAATCTTTTTGTTTTTCTTCTAAAGAAGATTCTTACATCTGTCAAGGAAAATTCCTCTCCATCATCAACTCCTGCAATGGTAATCTTTCCCTGGGATACGAAGTTGTATTCATAAATGTCGTTTGACAGGAGGCATATGTCTAAATGGTAGAATCAATGTCATTAATCGAATACTTATTCTATTAAATAATAGAAATATTTCCCACAATAATCAATATGATAAAATATACTACTGAAGATATTCAAATATTATTAAAAATTTACTATTAAACACTTAAATACGTACGTCAAATATGTATTAATTTATACTTACGATGAATACTACTTATGAATTTGAATTGTTGAAACTTTTATTACGATATAACTATTTCACTGTTATAATGTTCTGGTAGGATGACAATTAAATTATCATTATTTTAATAGAGAATCAAGAAATATATTTTTATTATTTAAAGAATAAAACTACTATATAATTATCCAATAACTGTGAAATTAACTAAATGATTGTAAGTATTCATTAAATACAAAAATCTATTAACTGTCTGATAAAATAATTTATGTTTGATTATTTGAAAGGAAAAACATATTTTAAAATATTAAATATTAGAATAGAATATATTTAATTAAACATAAAATTTCTTAATATTGTAATTTTAAGTTTCATAAATGAAAGACTGAAGATAAATGTTTCAAAAACAGGTTAAAATTACTTTTGTAAAAAAAAAATATGTATTTTCTATTTTCAATTTAATCAAAATATTTGAATATTTTAAAAGGAATTAAACGTTTTCTTACGTACCCTTTACTCCTTTTACTGACCCAGACATAATCTGGTAGAAAATGTGGTATGATCTTTCGAGGGTTTGCTGGGAAATGACACGAGCTTTCTCCAAAAGATCTGGAAAAATACGTTTATTGGGTAAAATTCAGCATGAAGTAATGAATATATTAAAAACACATTTATTTGACTTAATTGTAATTACAACATTTTATTTGTAAAGAATGTCATGTTTTAGAAGGTTCGTTGTTAATTAAACTTATATCTGAATTTATGTTTAAATTGATCTCAATATCATTATTTATATTATATTCCTGAAAGTTATAAGAATAAATCTGAAAAGTCTAAAGATAATAATTGAGGGTCCAAAAGAATAGTGCTTTTATGCTTTGCTCCCTCTTTGTTTTTAATTTTTTTTTTACACAATATTCTAAAACTGAATAAACTTGTAAACCTACCATAAGCAAGTCACAATTTTGTAAAATATGTTACAGAAGTTTCAACCAAAATAAATTTCATACAAAACTTTTCAAAGGATTGGAGCAAAAATAAAAATATAAAAATTACATTATCTACCATAAGCCTTTAATTGTATGGCAAATAATACAATTTTTGTTTACTTATTCTTACTTTAACCCTTTGATTAACAAATTTTCAAGGAGAGGAAACTCAAGCCCAATGTGTTAACAAGTTAATTAAAATAAAAAGAAAGCTAACATTTTCTTCTTTCATTATTTTAATTATTAGAAAATATAGAACCAAATGCTTTAATAACTAACACAATAGAAGAATGATAACAAAACTTACAAGTTTCAATATCAGCTCCGGCCAGTTTTCCTGATGGTCCGAAGTGAATACGGATGAACTTACCCTGGGTTGTTAAGAAAAGACTATAATTAGTTATATAATCACATGGGGGAAAATTGAAAATACCTAGGAAACACCAAAGAACTTAATATGGAAAATGAAAAAGATTCCTTGACTTATCACCTCAACGGTAGTTAACCGTTGAGGTGATAAGTCAAGGAATAGTTGGGTTTTCTTAGCCGAAACCCATCAATTCCTTGACTTGTTAAAACAAAACAGATAAAACGGAAAGATCTATAGATATAGATGTTAATTAACAATTAAATGAATCAATCATCCTTCTTTTCACAAGAATTTATAATTTTTACAAGATAAAAAGTATATTTTCCACAAGTTGTATGCCATAATTCTAAAAATTGTATCAAATCAACGGCTGTAAAATTAAAATATATAAATAGCAGGAAAGTATTAATACCTATTATTACAAAGAAAATCTGCAGTAATATTTTTATCTCATTTGTGATATGATAATGTTTTTACTTAATATCTTGAAGTATTATTATTATTTTGAAGTATAAGTAATACTTACGAAACGAGATGAGTTATCGTTACGGACTGTCTTGGCGTTACCAAAGGCTTCTAGTACAGGGTTAGTTTGTACGACCTGATCTTCCAGGGTACCCTAGGGGAAGAATGGAGAAGACACTTAGTTACCCGACGGTTAAAAAAAAAACAAGAGTTATGTATGTATGTGGCAATTATCAATTTACCTTCTTCTCTGCGCTTTCGTCCTTCTTGCCACTAGCACCGACAGTGGCGAAGTACGCAATTACTTTTTTCGTGTTTTCAGTCTTTCCGGCACCAGACTCTCCTCTGTGGGCAAATAGACGTTTATTAGTTTTGCAATTTTAAAACTCTCTCTCCCCCCGACAAATCAGTGGAGATTCGCGAATCACCAACATCTTATTAATCTCAGGAAAAACATTTTTTCTGTACCAGAACTTCTTTTTACACTTGTATTTATGCAATGCAAAAACCATCTAGCTCCTCTTCTTCAAACTTTTCAGGAGACACTCAAAACATTCTCACTCCTAGCTGGTTTAGAATAAAAAAATATGGGCTCTTTACATGAAAGAAATATTCTTTTATGATTATCTTACATATAAAAAAAAAATCCAGAAAGTTTTCTTGGGCAGTAAGGGCGGTTTAAATGTTTTGATAGTTTCTGCACTGTTCTACTAATAACACATGTCTTCATATATTAGAGAGTTAATTAAATACTTTTATTGCTCTGATTTTAATGACATTTTATTATATTTACATACAAACTCGATTTTTAACGCTTCTTGTTTTTTTTTAACATTTCATGATACATACTAATTAGAAAAAAAAGCTCATCCCGACTGATGATAAAAATCTAAACAAATTCCTCCCACGGAGGATTATACAGTGCAAGAACTGTATCCTAGTGAGTGACCGAATTAAACCGTTGTTATATACAATAAAAAATAAACATTAAAAAACCCTTATTTGTTTTTTAGTTTGCGTTTCAATACTTAGAACTTTTTTGAATCAAATGCTTCTTCCTTTGTTCATAAGCTGGTAAATAATAACTCATTATTTCTTGATGAAAAAGGGAAAAATGTTATATACATTCCTGAGAGTTTTGTGTATATTTATAGTTGAAAACAGGTACATAAAAGGATTTTACTACCAAAAAGTAATAAATTAAAAATGCAACTCTTTTCGACTCCAAACTACCGTTTTAAATAAATATACTTCATAATTCAAGAATACGAATAATCTATCATTATATATATTTAAAAAATATTATATCAATTATAATCCTAAAATATTATTTGCAAATTACTTACGTGATCAACATAGACTGGTTTTCTTTGTCTGTGGGAAAAGAGGAAAAAAATTGGATTAGTCACAGTTGAAAATTTAATTCGAATGCATATGTAATGTTAAAAAAAAACAAACTCACAGCCCAAAAGCATATACGTTCAAAACGATCCAATTAGTTCTCAACATTGTACACTATAATTTCGTCTACATACTATTTTTTTTAGTTTACCATTTATTACTAATATAATTAATCATATTGCCTTTCTTTGAATTTAATAATAATTTTTACATTTATTTTTTAACTACTTGATTAATTTTGCATTTACATTTCTCTATTATTTTTATATTTATGTTTTGATATATATATATATATATATATATATATATACATATATACGTGCATATATAAAAACACAAGCTTCAAATTTATTCAATTACTATTACAAGGTAAAACCAAATAGTGTCGCGCACTTTCGTGTAACCATTTATATGATATAAAACTAGCTGAATACCCGTGCTTCACCACGGCCGATAAGTATTTTTTATATTATGTTAAATAAGATATGACCAAAATTAACGCTACTACATAATTTTGTACGGCTTATTATTGCACGGACTTTAAAGTTACCCAGGAAACACCATGTGGAGGTAACCGTGCTTGTTTCCGTTGGAAAAAAAAATAAAATAAAATAAAATAAATAAAAAAATAAAAAAACGCTTAAAAATTTAGGCAAACCTAGACAAATACACGTAGAAAAGCATAAAACTAACAAATTTGAAAATTTAAGCACTTATCTCTTCGATTGACATCGCCCCACCGAACATTACAACAGAATCTTATTCTAGAGAATTTAGTAAACTTTCGAATAGCCGCCTTCCACTTACTACGAGTTCCAAACCGATTTCGAGATATTTTAGAAAATATACTGAGATCCGAAAACTTTGTATCACCATTCATACAATTTTTTTCCATATACTTCGTTTCTGAATACCCAAACAGAAAATTAGTTTTGAGAAATATTTCTATCAATTTTTTTGGTAAATGGTAACAGAACTCGCTTAAAAAATGGTTTCATTCGTTTTCCAACGTTAAGAAATCTTTCGCACAAATTTCGCTCCAAAAACCACGTTCCAGTAAACGGATTCAACTGGTTAATGAACTTGAACTTTTAAATGAGAAGAAAGATTTTTGTAGCAAATGTTATCAAAATCGAACCATTTTTGAGCGATGAGGAACTTCTTAATAATTCAAACCCCCCTAAAAGTACTTAAACATTTGAATATGTATAAAAAAATACCTTTCTTAGCGAGTGTTTACATTCTTTTTTTTTTTTTTTTTTTTTTTTTTTTTTTTTTATTTTATTTACAGGTATATTACAATCTACAATTTACATTGTATTGTGTAATGTGATGACAGAATTAGCCAGGTCTCGGGTACAGCAGGTTGTCAGCCGAATACCTTCTTAGGATTCATACTGATGACCTGGTCTACCTTTCACCATCGAACCATCCCTTGCCTCCAGCCGGGAGAGAGGTGATGAGACGTGGCAATGATATCTTGAGGAGAGAAAATATCCATTGATATCACTCTCAGACATTAGAATATAATAATATACAATACAAGAAAATATCACATACTAATTTTGATCACTGTTATTATTATTCTTTCACTTCACAGCACTTCACATGTTTAATAGATCTCGAGGCCACATCCTATTAAGACGTCTTGGTGGAGAGGAAGGATGATTGGTGCTGGATAAGGATTGGGCTGTAGGATTAGGATGATTGATTAATTTGCTATGGAAAGATGAGAAGCGGCTAGGGATTATATCTTGGACAAAAGGGATATTTAGGTCACTATGGAGGGTGCGATTCGAAACATAATAAGGAGCATTGACTATGGTACGTAGGACTTTGGATTGGAATGTTTGGATTCGGTGGATGTTGGAATGCTTGGCTGTCCCCCAGAGTTCTATTCCGTAAGTCCATATGGGTTTTATTAGTGAGTTGTACACAGTTAGTTTGTTCTGTACGGTTAATTGTGATGTTCTATTTAGTAGTCTGTAAAGTTGTCCGAATCGTCGATTGAGTTCTTGACGTTTTTGCTTAATGTGTGCGTTCCAAGTTAATCGAGAGTCGAGGTAAAACCCAAGGTATCGGATGGTGTTGGTTATAGGTAATGGATTGTTGTTGAAGGAGACGGAAGGACAGGTATCATGCCTCAGGGTGAATGTTATTTGTTGGCATTTTTCAACATTTACCTTGATGCGCCACTTTTTGCACCACTGTTCGATTTCAGTAAGCTGAGTTTGAAGTTTATGTGAGGCAATGTCTGGATTTGTGTGTGATGAAAGGATGGCTGTATCATCTGCATACGTTGCCGTGAGGTTTTCGGGATGAGTTGGAATGTCAGCTGTAAAAATACTATAGAGGATAGGACCTAGGACACTCCCCTGTGGAACTCCCGCTCCGTGCAACGCAGGCTGCCTAGGCTTGCCTTCTCTAACCAACTCAAACTTTAAACCCCCCTAAAAATGCTTAAAAATACGAATATCAAAAAATCCTTTCTTAGCGAGCGCCTACGTTATATAGGGAGTGTCCATGCAAAATTTCAAAATTTTCTGTCGAGCGGTTTGGGCTGGGCGATGATAGATGAGTGAGTGAGTGAGTGAATGGTATTTGACAAATATATAGTAGAAGATGGTTACATATTTGTTTGGAATAATGTTCGACGTTTGTTATAACATAAATTAAATTGTAAACTTTTCTTATATTTTTTATAATATTTTCTATTTCAGTATTGCTTGTATGAATTTACTAGCTGAATACCCGTGCTTCGTCACGGCAGATAAGTAGTTATTTTATTGCGTTAAATAATGTTTCATTAAAATTACGTTACTATACAATTCTGTGCAGTTTATTACAGCACGGTTCCCGTCATACTATATTTTATTCAATGGGCGTTAAAATTTAAAAGTTTATGTTTCCAAGAAGTCATATGGTAACACCCAATATATTTACGAGTATTACCAAGGTTATAGGCGAGGAGGCTGTGCAAGGGTTCCGGATATTATTACCTCGCCTGGAAAACCTAAGGATATGCCATACATCACGGTTTGACCGGGACTGTCCCGGTATTTTGCAATTCTTTCGGTGTCCCGCCCAGTTTTATCAATGTCCCGGAAAAGGCTGTAAGATGTAAAAACTAATGAATTCATCTTTATAAGAATCTTTTTTAAATCGGTTACTTTTCTACAATTAACATTTTTACTACTGCTCACAATGTCAAAGAAATGAGAAGTAATCTAACTGTAAAACGCTGGAACTACCTGCACAGCGCTGCCAGACACTACTATTTGGCTGAGAGATTGTTTTAGGAAAATCAAGTAGCAAAAAAAGTTCCGTTCTTATTTTTAAGGTTTGGGTAGACTAACAGTTTAGGATTCCCCCTTCCCGTTAGTTGCTAGTCTTAAAACTCACCAACCATTTTGCTTATAATTTGTACTCTTTTTATCCCCCCCCCCCCTGGTATGCCCATCCCATATTAATGTGTCTCGGTTTAACTCTCCAAAAATATGGCAAGCCTATCTGACGGGGACAGGCAGAAAAGAAACGCAATTAAAACTCTATGAGGGACAGTTAATTTCTAGTAATTCAAGGTCTGCCATAAGTTGAAATTAACCTCAATTAGAAATAAAACTATGAGATAGATAATGTAAGGTAACAGCTGTTCTTTATCGTCCTATCAAAGCAGGCTGCCTAGGCATGCCTTCTCTAACCAACTCAAACTTTAAACCCCCCCTAAAAATGCTTAAGAATACGAATATCAAAAAATCCTTTCTTAGCGAGCGCCTACGTTATATATTGGGCTGGGCGTTGATAGATGAGTGAGTGAGTGAGTGGTATTTGACAAATATATAGTAGATTTTCCTTAGCGACTTGGAATCTATTGCTTCTTTTTGTGTTTTGGTCGCTATTTCATTTCCCTCACTGCTGCATTGAAATGCTATATATTATTTTACTAAAAAAATATTCGTATTTTATTTTCATAAAACTCACTGGTCAACATGTTGACGTAGGCACCGTCAGAGATGGCAAAGATGTGTGGTGGTACTTCATTCCTCCTCTTGCCTCTGTACAACTTTGCGCACCTCATGGTATATACGGGGAATCTCTTGTAAGGGTTGATAGCCACGCAGAACAAACCGGAATATGTCTATTGGGAAAAAATTATATTAATTTTCACATAAAATAACTAGAAATAATTACAAGTAAAAGGACTCAGATCAATTAGTTTAAGAATAAACACTTTTGGAATATTGTTTTCTAAAAAAAGCGATTTAAGATATGGTTTCTGTTTTAATAACTTAAAAAAGGGTAAATAAATGTAAACAAAACATTTAAAATTCCTTTTTCTTTGCAAGATAAATAATCTTAGATTAAAGCGAGAAAATTGTGACTTTTATTGCACGACTTATAAATAACAAGAATTGTTTTTTTATAATACAAAATATTTAAGTAATCATGTTGGTATCACGTTGTTCACGTTTTTTATTATACATCTAACATGCCTAGGGGGATATTAACAATAAATGAGTACATGCATGTGCAATTTTATCAATACGAGAACAACAATTGGATAAATCAATAATAAACGAGAGGAAATTAGTGAAACGACAAGGGGTACAGCACAGCATGTTTTGCTAAACATGTGTCGAAAATGGTTGTTAGAATAAACAAGGAAATATCAGGAATTTGTGAGGATTTGTACAATAAATTAGGAAATACACTATTGTTTCATCATAGTGTTTCATGAGGAAGTATATCAGGATTAGTGAGAAAAATAAATTTTTATTTAATAAAATAGATGTTTAAATAGAAATAACTCAAAGATAAGCAAGCAGTCATACTTTCAAGCAGAATTCTGCTAATGTTGAATGGTTTATTGTAGCATTTAGGATGTTTGAAGATTATTTATTTTGCTTATAGAATATATTTCTTTCTTTTTTTGTACACTTGCTTATCTTTGGGCTGAAATAAGAATATGTTTTTGTGTTGATATTGTAAAAGGAAAAGACTAAGGAAAGAGTTTGTAGACGTCTGACGTGTCCAAGCGCCATAGTCTCCGCTTTTGTGTGGTTCATGTTAGGTTCGGGATTCGCCTGTAGTCTGATGCAGGTTATCCTTAAAGGTTGGGGCATGCTCAATCCAAAATCCTGGGTACTCCAAAAAATGGGGAAACATCCCAGCAAAATATACAAAACTTACGTAAATTAGCTTATGATAATATCTCTGCTTAAGGTTATACAGGACAGAAGCGTCGTTGAGGTAAGTCAAGTTGGACATGTCCTCGCATTTCTCGAACTTGGGTGGGTTCACCTGGCCGACCAAGTCTTTCTTGAAGTCCTTAGTCTGTCAAGAGGGAAGAAAAATTGATTAGACATGATAAGAAATGGTAAGACTTCTTTTTTCGACTTACGTATATTAGTTTTGAATAATATCTCTGCTTAAGGTTGTACAGGACTGAAGCGTCGTTCAAGTAGGTGAGATCTGCCATGTCTTCAACTTTCTCGAACTTGGGAGGATTTACTTGGAATACTTGTTCTTTCTTGAAGTTCTTTTCCTGCTCAATGTAATTCCAATGAAAAATACGATTTATGGCCCAAAAACCTTGTTATTGGCACTCAAGAAAATATTGGTAAAACTGAAAGGACACAGCAATGATGTGTTTTTCAAAATATTGACCCCTGAAAACAAGTAGATTTGAAATACCATAGCTCCAAAAAATGTACATCGTGGAAATATTTCAATTTATAACATCTGGAAGTCTAACAGTAATCACAATGGAAGAATCTTTCATATAAGGAAAACGGTAAGATATCTACTCAAAAACAAAGTACACTTGTTAGTGTTTTATCAAAAATATTGTTGATTCTCGATTGAGTAATTCATATCAAGTCGATATGTAGAGGGAAAAGAAGAAAATAACGATAAAACAAATGAGATTTTTATAGATATACTTAACACAATTCGTAATTATCCAACAAATAAAATATTGAAGTAGAATATCGGGTTGAGTCCACGCCATCAATGTGAGAAGGCTATTTATTACCTCGATCCTCAGAAAATCAACTTAGACCTATGAATTTCCAAAGAATTCCCAGAATGTAAGCTTTTAATGGAAAACAACTGCAACATTAATAAGGAACATTTAAAATAACCACAATAAGAAAATAAAATATTCTTATCTAATCAAGTCGTTCGTTCAAATATATAGTGACCAATAAATAGAATAAAGTTATTACATAGTGCTTGGTTGTCCAATAGTGTCAATTTTTCTTTATGCTTTTACTAACTACAGTCTAGAAGTTTGTCCTGATGATCATTGGATATCCTAAATAATTTCACACAGTTGTACCTTATATAAAATTACAAATAGAATTCAATTCCGATTGAGAGAAAGAAAAGAGCAGGACTATATTTCAGTTTGAAAATATCTATTATGATTAGAGTTTTATAAAGAATAAATTATCTGGTTCTTTAAAATCATTTATCTTTTAATTAGATCGTATTTATTATTAGAACAATCATTAGTTTACCTTAAACTGTGATCGATCAATTTGTATATATGTAAATAAATAAAAATAAATGTAAAAAATACAAATGGCTTTAATACAATTAAATAATTGGCTTGTCTTCTTTCTTCTTTATCTTCTTTGTTTGCTGTTATTTTATTTTATGTTTGTATATTGAATATTCAATGTCAAATATAACACTCTAGTTTTAATTTATTTCAATTTTTTCAATCTTCAGCAATCTTTTTACAAATACAAGTACACAAATATTTTATTTAAACTACATTTCAAAAACTAAATAAACATTTCCCACCCTTTTCTTCGTTTAAATAAGAATAGTACGTAAAAGATAGGCGATAAGTTTGCCTTTTTCAAAAAACCACTCTCATAAACGAACTAATTGTAGTTTTATCGTGAAACAAAATGAATTTCAGATGGCACATAACGTTTATTTTAGTATTAAATAACTTTTATCTAATATATTTTGTGACCATCAGGGTAAAGCGGAGAGAAATTATTTTTAAATTTTAATTCACTATGTTAATTTTTATTTTTTAGAGAATATTATATAAGAAATAACTAATCAAAATATTTTCTGTTGGGTCACTACTATAGTATTAGCAGTAAATTTTAATGTAAAAGAATGAGTTTTTTTAAAGACGAGAAACGTTTGATAATGCTTGTCTTTGAAACTCTTATAAAAACAATTTGTAAAATGTACAATCATTTCCAAAAAGATGCTCTCTACCTTTGAAATTAGCATTGACAAAATTTTTAAAACCAGTAGATGGGAACTTTATTCCCCCCCCCTCAATTGTTTTGTTTTAGATTTTCATTATTTATTATTTTTTAGCAGGAGTGAGCATAAAATGATTTATTTGAATTATTTTTTTTCTAAAAACATTGTTAACAATCCACTTTAAATTATTTCATCAATATAGCGGTGATTAAATCATCATGATTCTTAACCTTGGTTATCAAAGATATGGTGAGCTCAAAAACAAGTTAGCCTTTGGCAAAATTCATATGGCAACTCTTCAAGTTATATTATATGCCAATATATTCCCCTTTTAGTGATAACTTTTTGCCTACTTGTTATGCGATAACCATAAATACCTTTATAAAATTATTCTCTCAAGGCTCTTCTTCTGAGCCGCAAAAGTCATTGTTTCAAAAGCACAGTTTTGGAATAATGAATTTTAAGTTGTTTTTCTTGTGATTTTATAAAATACCTACCTCATGATTTGGGAGCTTTACTGACACGATGTCTCCCTTTGTTCCTTGGATTTCTCCCTGAAGGAAACCTTCCGCCTCATCGGGGACCCAGCAGGCTTTCTTTGCATCGTAGGGTTTGGTCTGGTCAATTCTCTTCTGTTCGAGTGATACGAACAGGTATGGGGTTGGATCGGGGTCATCGCCACCGGATTGCATTCCTGCGGGTCCTTTCGACGCCATCCTGTGTCCTTACTGCAGCGGGCTTAGAAGATAATGGACAAAGCCCTGTAAAACAGTAATAAAATAAAAAATATTTAGAAGAACGTCTAAAAAAAATACGGAATATGTACTACAGAGAGAATTTTATTGGTTCATATTTCGGCTTGTATGGAGGGGGAGAGCCGATTTTAGGCGCTACTTCATCACACACCCCAAGATACGAAGAGAAAGCAAAGAAAAGACAAAGTGATAATGCAGGAATTCGAAAAAGGTATCAACACCGAAGATCTCCTTATCCAAAATTATTTATTTAATCAGTGTTCCGCTTCTTTGGCATTTACAAAATTATTGTTTATTTTGCAACCTACTATCATTAAACAATTATATAAATTTATAATTTTTATATTATCCAATGATTAAAAAAAAATAGTATTATGGTCTCAGAAAGTGTGAGGAGGTAAAATATCTTTCGCCCCTTGATGTAACTATTCCTAGTGAGTCACTAAAGTCAAAATTAATTAAATCCATCTACAAGTTCCCTAATTTTTAATCTAAATGAACCTTAGAATACATATAGGTAACATTTTTAGTTTTTTTTTGTTTTTTTTTAATTTTATTTATTTATTTATTTATTTTTTTTTTGCTTTAAGATAAGAATAAAAGTTAAACATTTTTACAATAGTAATAATTTTAATACTCTTAAGGGACTTTTTCAATTTTATTTTTCATATTATTTTACTAATCGAAGTAACCCAACGATGTGGGTGTTTATTGCTTTATTTTGCACATCCCATGGTTTTATATTCGAAATCGTAACTATAAGAGGCTTGTGTGATATAAGCTTAGGTCGGGTTTTCAGCCTACAAAAATTTCGCCCATTTCAAAGAACATGCCCTGGAGTAACCACAGAATAAGTAAAAAGGTAGGTTGTATGATTTATTGAAGTAGAAATTGATGAATGGAAATATCGGTCATAGTTGATAATGTTATTTTATAAAATATCACAATACAGAAATTGATTTTTTTAGTGTTAAAATTGGAAAACCTTTCTTGCAAAACGGTATTGGTTTTGGCAAATAAATTATTTTTCCTCATTACTTCTTTTTGATTAGTTTGTTTGTTCTTAAGTACAACATGTAATAGTTAAATTTATTTTTGTTTTTTGCTCTTAATTTAAAACATTTTTTTATCAATTTACTCTAGAAATATATTATTATGATCATGATATTTTTTTTTCAATCTTCATCGATATCTATTATTTATAATTATTGGTAAGTGTAAGGCATTAATTTAAGATATTTTTGTGCATTTACTTAATGGCCCTAAGTATAAGACGCTTTTCCATAAAATATAAGCGGTATAATACTTCCGTACATAAATTTAAAATTCACAACCACGACTATGAAACTAAAAAAAGAGAATATACGAGTAATGTGGTTGGGGACACTTATCTAATTTTTTCATACATAATTTGCTGTTCAGTGTGTTGTTTATCACTTTTTTTTATCTTCCACAAACTCTATTTAATAAAATAATTTAATAACTGATGTCTGCTTAGTTGATTTTCATAAATTGATAAGTTGATTTTTGTTTACTAGACCAGAGATAGCTAATTGTCTCCCTAAGGACGAAGAAATAGAAGAAAAAAATTGGCACTGATGTAGACGTCTACCGCCAGGCCATCGTCTCTTTCTGTCTGGTGATCATTTTTTTGGCTGGGATTTAACTCAACACTCATCCACTTATTTTTCCCCCCCTTGACATTCCTTTTCAAATGCTATTTTGAATAGACTTGAGCTAAATTAATTTCATATGATCGTTTGAACGAAATAATATATCGATTTTTATGATGGAGTTTTCTTAAATTTGTAGTAACGTTTTTGGAAATTTATTCCAATCCTGAAATATCTCTGAAGAGTTCATTAAAAGGTAAAACGCTGATATGAGTATTCCTTAAAATTATTACTAAAACAATTTCAGTCGTTAATTTTTATTTTACTTTCTTTCTTATGTAATTCAATTTTCATAACTTTTTATACTTTAGTAGTTTTTTAACAGATAATTAATGGATTTTATCTAATAAATATGCACATGCCTTCATGCTATTTTGTGATTTAAGCTCTTTTCTTTTTTTTTTTTTTTTTAGCTTTCATGCAGATTATTATGAAAAAAACATATTAATATTGGTAGTGAATATATATTTTTGGAGAATAAGGGAAAATGTGTTTTAATTTTGATATTATAAGAAATGTTTCCCTGAGAATTGTACTAAAATAGTAGCGTTTATCTATTTACCCACATATTTCTTCGCCCTTTAATTTTCGATCAAAGAAAAGAACGGGTCCACGTTTTATAGAAGACTGTCCTCCTAAAATAATTATACAATTTTGGATATTCTTATTTATATGCTTTTTTAGATTTAATTTTCTTTTGTTTTATATTTTTTACATAAGTAGTTCTTAATCAACCATTAACTAGAAACTCAATTCAGATAACTCGTAAATCTTGTTTGTAGGTTTTATTTTATTTTTGCGCTCATCAATACATCGGTCGACATTTAATTTTATATAATATAACGGTTTAAACTGCTAAAATGATAAGATCCCCTTTAGATAAGGCTCTTGAAGAGAGTGGAAGGATATTTTTTACTGCAGTGCCAGCCTGTTTGCCGCGTTCCTTTGGAGGCAAGCTACTGACGCAGAGCTTCTAGAAATAGATGCTGTGGGAATGCCAAAAGACAGTCCGCAGTATTCAGACTACTCTAAATCAAGACCATCCCTATCTGATTACTTGTAAAGTTTAAGTCCGCAGTATTCAGACTACTCTAAATCAAGACCATCCCTATCTGATTACTTGTAAAGTTTAAGTCCGTAGTATTCAGACTACTCTAAATCAAGACCATCCCTATCTGATTACTTGTAAAGTTTAAGTCCGCAGTATTCAGACTACTCTAAATCAAGACCATCCCTATATGATTACTTGTGAAGTTTAAGTGTCTTCGTATCATTATTTATTTAATTTACAAGCAGACGAATTAAGAAACAATGTGCCCAAAGGTCTGACATACGCAAATTGTTGTTGGTAGAACATTCACCCGGGAGAAACTTTTGAGTTTATTTATAGATGTCTGCTGTAAGGAGCTTAAAACAGTTTTTCAGCCCTAAAATGTTTTCAGGGTTGGAATATATTTGTTGAAAATAATCAACATGACGTCAGGTCCACACCTGCCTTTAATATGTCCAGACTGGAAAAGAATCTCATCTCAAGGCTTCTGTTATAGATTACAACGTTACATTAAATAACCCATTATTGTAATTAATGGTTTCCTATATAATTCCCATGCCCTTCTGAGGCTTCTTGTAGATGCTCTCTCATGTTGGCTCTAAGTCGTTGCTCGTTTATTTTAATTAATTATTCAGTAAACTAATAATAATAAATTGAACTATCTTATAAGCAAAGCAAATAAGACAACTCAAATTATGCAATTTTAGCAAAGCAATAAAACCTTTGCTTAAGATAGGCTAGACTCAGAAGAAACGGAAGACCCAAGTAATAATTATTGGGGTTGGTATTACATTTACAATTAACAATTCTGCAATAAGTTTTTTAATCTAACGCTCATTGAGGATCAGTGATTCTAAATAGGCCGATAAACAGAAATTGGTAAATTATTGGAATTATTTTATCATTATCTACATTAAATAATGTGTGACTTGTTTTAGTTAACGTTTGAAGTTAAGTTAGTTGAACGTTAAGTGCGCTTTGGATATTACGACTTTTATTTGATTTAATTAATATGGATCGCAGCATTCATTTTCATAGGAAGACTAAAAATTGAAAGTATTGTCGTTTCTTTTTAGTTATTTCATTTTCTTAATTTAATTTATTTTGATTTTTCCATTGCGATTCTATCTGCTAAAGTATGCCCCCATTTTAAGTTTATGTGTATCAAATTATTGACTGGAGACTATTCTGAAAGGGGGGCCATCCCCTTGGCAACGCAGCCATTTTCTAAATTCGTCCCCCTTGTTTATAGTATTATAATATTCCGCCAACAGTCTCTGGTTCCCGACAGTTCTCAGAGGGCAGAGAAGCGAGGAGAGGGGGGAGAGAAAATTCTAAATTTAGTATTAACCATTGTAGTTCGTCTTATATAGCAAGAGCCACACGGGGAGGGGTCTTCACGTTGCAACACTATAGTAATTAGATATCTTCAAATTCAATTTGAATTTTATTAAATAAATTTATAAAATTCATGCAAAATCACAACACTAAAATTCCAAAATTTTAATGAATAAGACAAATCACTCCTTCAGGCATAAGAAAAATGTTTAAAACATTTTTTTTTAAAGTGTGTTCATGAAATAAAATATACCATTGAACCACAAAATATTGACAAATAATTTCTCCAATTATTCAAATATAATAATATTTCATAAAAAAATAAATAAAAAGAAGTATATGTTAGCAAGCTGGAAACGCAAATAAAATACAAATTTATGATATTTGCCTGGGTATTAGTTTTTTTTTTTTTTTTTTTTTTTTTTTTTTTTTTTTTTTTTTTTTTTTTTTTTTTTTTTTTTTTTTAAATATTAAACAAAGTTTGTGCAACTCAGTGCTGTAGTTTATTTATCTAATCGTTGCGATCCTTTCCAAATATCTATGAATCAGAGGCCTATTTCAGAAGCTCTATTCTTGAAAGAGTTCAACCTACTCCATTCGAGTATCAAATGCCATTTACGTAAACTATTTCAATTAAAATAATACGGAATAAATATTATCATTTTGTTAGCAGATTATCATTTAAAATTTAACTATAGTACAACCACCGTCATTTTTTATTTACATTTTTTTTTTAAAAAAGAGATAAGTTAGTTTTGTAATAAATTACTCCTATGAATGTTTTTTTTTTTTTTACTTATGAATTTTAACCCTTTATTTTATATTTTATTATATAACTAACGTTCTGAGTAACTTCATGCATTAAGGCATGCCTACTGCTAGAAACTTCAATTGAATTGGCAATAAATAAAACGAAAGCTAGCATATTGTTTATTACTAAGTGAAAGTACCATGAATAAGAGGTATGACTTCAAAAATAAGGCATCTATAAAGGAAAAGGTAAATTGAATACAAGCTAATTTTAAATTATTTCAACATTTCTAGTAAAGCATGTTAATTAAATTAATTTAATATTGTTTGAAAAAATAACTAAGTAAAATTTCGAAAAAAAATTTAAAAATTTTAACAGAATTTCAAAGCTTTTATTCAAGCCTTAAGTTTTATTTAAATGCTATGTACTGATGTAATCTTTTCGAATCTCGAGTAAATTAACTGAAGGATATGCGCCAGCCAAGATTTGAATTAAGAAGATACTGGATGTTAAAGAAAATAGAAAGTGAGAAGCTGGTTGTTTTAATTTTTGAAATTTGCATCGCGATTCATTGCATAAGTGTTAACTTCTGCGGAGATGTTAAAGATGAGGAAAAGCAAAGAAGTATAAAAGCGCAAGTGGAGTTTTATTTAAAATCTCCATTCAGAAGGCAGTGAACTATCTGCCTATTTTATAAATCCACAATAAAGGTATTATAACCTAAGTCCAGAAGGTGGAAGTTTATATTGAAAGTCCAAAGAGGTATTGGTTACAGGAGTATTGATATGAGTGAGGTAAGAGGAAGGAAGCTTACCTCTCAGATGGGCACCCAGAAGAAGACTGAATCCCGTGAGGAGCACCCCCTAAGAATAGGTTCCCCCACTCCCACCCACCCATAAATATGGGTCAACCTCTTTCATGTATGACCCTTTTGTCCTACTTCCGCCATATTTGATTTTTGAGAATGTATGTAAGGTTAGGATAATTACTTATTTTAGTACATTAGGAATTTTTATTTTTGTTCGAATATATTTTTCTGTTCATGAAAATTAATATTTAATCAATACTTCAAAGTTACGCTTAAGAAAACGTTATTTGAAGTGGAAAAAGTTACAATACTACAATAGCTTTATTTGGACATTCCCTAAAGAATTTATCAATAGCAAACACTTTGAAGCAATTAAATATTTTGATAAAGACAGCGGATTCAGTACATAGATAAAGAAAATAAGAAATTGATAAAAAAAATATTAATTATTTTGCCATTTAATATATAACGGAGTATTAGATTTGATTTTCGAGTATTAGATTCAGGGAACACTGCCCAGAAATTAGGGATATGTTAAATAATTTTTATCAGACAAAGCATTGAATGTAAAAATGCTTAACTGTCCAGGGTGAGGTTATGTTTCCATTATAATTAACGGGGATCATAATTATATGATATTTCAGGTTATATACGATTTTTCAAATATTCCTTTAATCAATTTATAATCAAGAATTATTTTAATAAAGAGGTGTGATTATTTTTCCCAGATGGCTGAAGCTGAATGTATGAAGTCATTCGTTTCACAAAATTATAAGATTATAGCAGCTACAAATATTAAAATACTGTTCAAATTTTATTATTAATTTTTTTTATCGAAGAAATATTAACAGAATTAGTATTATAGTTTTTTTAAAAGAATAAATAAAAAAAAAACTTAGAAAGGTTCTCGATTTATCTTTTCTTTGTTAAAAGAATAGAGCGTTCTTGAAAAATATCCTATCATGGCAAATAGTGGTTTAAACCTCAGGCGAGTTGGCCTAAAACTACCAATTACTTACATTTGTTACATAAATTACATAAATAGAGGCAAATTTAATTAAAGGGAAAATACTTAGTTAATTTTTGGAGCATATTTTTAAAATAACAATGGTTGCAGTCTCAGCTATTATTCATAGTTAATAAATAACTTCTTTAATTCAGGATTACAAATATCTGTAATGATATTTAAAGGATCTCAATGTGGACGACTGAGAAGAGGATAAGTAGTTTTTTTTTTATTTGTGACAATTTATTTCTTTTTTTATTTGTTAAAAGCACTCGTTTAATGCGTGATTATAATTCTTAGATGATAAATAAGGACCGTTGATTTCATTGTACAGGTTAGTAACCTTTTTACACTGTTATATTCAAGATGTTATTATACATATTACACCTAAGTATGGAATGATGCCTAGTTTGTTAGTATACTTCCTTTTATTTTGATTTATAATGTCTACTTGATACGCCTGTCCTAATTTTTATTTTGTTATGACGAAGTTGCACAAACTTAAAAGCGCGCTTACCAATAACTTGACAGGGCTTCTCTACTCAAATGAAGTAGGCGCGCTTAACATATTTCACTTACCAGTCACAAAATCCTTCACAAAAAAAAGAATACCCAGGCAACAAGATAATCCAATAGGCTGTGGAGGCGCACTGTCTTTCGAAGGCTTGATGTGTCGCACAAGTAATAATAAAGCGAAAGATAAAATAATAATAATAAAAAACAATAATAATAATGAAAATCAATTGAAATTATAACCACAGAACAGATGTTAACACACTTACTTGCAGTGGTCTAGTGTCGCGGAGGGGCGGGCTCTCGCCGGTTATAAGTGCGGGATACTCGATACGGCGCTGTAAGAAGGCCTCTCATTGGCTGAAGAGATCGACCAATCAGAACGCGCCTCTCTTCTTTGACATTTTTAGACGGACTCGATCCCTCGTGGCCGGCCAGACTTAACCGACATCTCGTCCAGTCAAGACCGTCTATTGGGAAATTATTCAATTTTTGAAAAGTAATTAAAAAAAATAAAATAAAATAAATAAATGTAATTTAACAAAAAGATTTATTTGTCCGTCAATGTTTGAGAAAAAAAAAGAACTAAAGTATAGCAGAATAAATTATAAATTGGTATATAATTCGTGAACCTCTACCCGCCATTTTCATGTTATTTTCCCCTCCATTGCAGCCATTGGTCTAATTTGTTATATTGTATACATACATATGTAGAAGTAAGTAATATGGCACATGTAGAAAATAAATCCCCACATTACAGGGTTACTGTAATGTGGAAAAAAAAGTAAGTAATATTAGGGTGGAGTAAACGTTAATTTTTTTTTTTTTTTTTACGGTGCATCTACATCTAGGTCATTAGCGCCGAGTAAACGTTAATAATTAAAGTTTTGAATCAGAATAATTAAAGAAAAATCATATGAAATTGTTAACATTCGTTTAAAATGGACTTACCAGTACTTATAAAAAGTATAACAGTATATCAATATTATAGTGATCATACTTTCTTTATTCAAATAAGTCAGAAGGATAATAACAATAAAATTACAATGTCCATTCATTAAAAATATCTCTAAATGTTTCATATCACTTTCGGTTCCTCTTCAGGAGACTAGAGCTCACTAAACTACTAATATAGCCTAAATTTACGAAGGTGAATCCTATTCTTTGTTTAAATAACTATTCTTCTGAATGATCGATTATTATTTCTTCGGACTCTAAGGAATCTACACTGTTTACTACTCACAGCTGATTGACGCCGAACGTAATATTCTCAGTTGTAATTTAACGATTGTAGGAGAAGGTTCCCATTTGAAGAATTAAGCTATATTAGTAAATTACTGAGTTTGTTTTAGCCCTTGAAAAGGCTCCTAAAAGTGATGTAAAATATGTAGGGCTGAATTGAATAAATGAATTGACATTATAATTTTTTGTTTATAGAATTAATTATTCCCTCTGCTTAGCGTATATGTATGTATATAATAAATAATAATAAGCAACATAAATAGAGAAATAGAACACAACGAAAACACTGTATTTCAACTTTTTGAATCCTCATACGAGTTTTTATTACCTTGGTTCCTCCCTCCCTCTCTAGGGAAAACACCGCTTATCTAGGCGCACGGTAGTGCGCCAGGCCAAGTTCCGGCCTAAGCATACTTTGTGTATATTACAGGAGGTCTTAGAGCCGATTTTTACCCTCTCATAACTTTCAACCAGGTAAAGATAAAGTTATGAAATTTTACACGGGTATTATACTACTAGATGTGAGTAAAACTGGAAATTTTCATAATTCTACATCGAATAGTTTCTGAGATATAAGCACAAATTACACAAATTCACTCCATTTGAACGATTTTGACCAAACTTGGCACACATGTAGGCCTTGGTCCGGGGAATGCACCAGGCTAGGTAAAAAAGGTCTTTCAGCTGTCTGTCTGTATGTTTGTTCCTTATACAAATTCACACCGTTTGGCCTATTTTGACCAAACTTGGCACGCAGGTAGGTCTTGATACGGGAATGTCATATTACCTATGACGTTTTTTACTTTTTGTTTTATCGAAATGCCATCATTCCTTCTGAAACCCATCATGTGGGGTATTCAATGAATCGTCTTGGTAAGGTGAACCTATATTTGATGTTTTGAAAAACATTTCGACATATCTTAACAAAAACAGTTGTGACTTCTTTCTTAAATGTAGTAAATAAAGTCGTAGGGGTTCACTGCATAATATACTTCAAAGCAGATACTAAGTTTTTCAAAGTCGAGCCATCTAAATTACAAAGTTTAGGATTACAAACCCAAAATGTATCGTCTTTGTTTCTTATATTTTTCTTGAAGGCCTTCTGCACTTTCCCTATTGTGATCTTTATCCTCGGGATAAGGTTCCTGTGTTTTACAGTGTAATAGTTTGGTTAAGAGAGCAATCAATTTGTCCTCTAGAGTAATGTCATCTGGAAGAGCTTCTAACTTTTCTTGTCTAGTGATTAGATGTATGTAGGTTGATAATTGGTATAAAATATCAAGCAGTAAAGAGAACCTTATGCAGAATCCAAAGACCCTGGTTTTATATGAAGTACAAAAGCCAGTAGGTATGCGGCAACTAAATTCTATTTAATACTTAGAAAAAAGTAATGAGATCTCAAAAAAAACATAAATGTGAAATAGAGGCCAAGTTCCTGCCCTACAAAGAAACACTCCCTTCCTCAAAAATATCCCCTCCTAAACCCCCCCCCAAAAACGCCTTACCATTCTACACTCCAAAAAAGTAGTATGAGTTGGTGTATTAATTCAACCAAAAATATTTGCCAATACAAGAGATGATACAAGAAAGAAATGTCTAAGTTCATTACTTGGAAGACCTCATAGTTACTTACTAAGAACAGTAAAGACACTTCAACTGACCTTTAAAAACAACAATAAAAATACTTATATCCAGTTAGTAAAATATCACTTTCCTCAACCAGGTATATTCTTAAACTTGGCAATGTTTTTTTGTGCCGAAATTATCTTTAGAGAAAAACTAAACATCGTCAAGTTTAAGATTATACCTGGTTGAGGAAAGTGATATTTTAGTAACTGGATATAAGTATTATCCATTACTTTTCCCTTTAGATTCAAAAGGCTCGTAAATAGAGGGGATTCACTTTTACAGCACCAGTTCCAAAGACAGTCGCCTTCAGTATTGTTTGGGCTATCCGTTTTCGATTAGGCTGACTGGAAGATTTTTTATGAAAAAAAAGTCTACATGAGAAATTAAAACAAAAATGGGAGGTATTCACCCAATCAATGTCAATCAATGACAGCCGCAGCGAAAGTGCTAAGTCAGTCCTTGATGTAATGCTTACGTTTCTGCAAGATAACTCGTGTTCCACTGTCGGTACCCCTGACGCTCTACACGAGTTAACTCTTGGCCTTATTAACCCCGAACGTCGCCTTTCAGATCTAGTGCTATTAACCAGCATAAAATCAGTGGGACCTAGCGAAAATAAAGAGCGTTCTTAGCTTCATTAAATCCATGTCAGAGATCAATGTCTTATACCTGAGGCATCTAAAGAAGTCATGATGAAATAAAACATTCCAATTAATTTTCTGAGCATTTTTAGGATCTGTAATGACTAACAATTTTACTGTAAAGGTTGAAATAACAGGGGCTTTGTATCTCAACTATTTTGTAATTGCTAGTCGTTGATTTTATGGTTTACGAATAGAGTTACGCCCGGTTCTTCAAATATATAATTTTCGATTTCATCAAATCGTATATAAATTGAAATTATGTATTGTGCAAATCTATAAAAAGGATGCAAAGTCCTACATTCGATCATTGTTATTGATAATAGTTAGAGGTTGATGCTGGTGCGCCTCGTTGCAGGCTCATCGAAGGCGCAGGCTCATATTTGGATTTGTCTCCCCAGCCGTATTGTTTTCTGTTTATATTTTTCGGTCACAATTTGGATCATGTTTAGTGCGTTCGGTATAAACAGCCTCCTTAGATTTAGACGAAGGGATGTAGATGAAGGCAAATGCTCCAGGAGAGCACAGACGAAGGTATTGGGGGCATTTCTTCAGATTCATTTCCATGATAGAAAATTTCTCGTAGTTTAGTATAAAATTGCCAAATTAAAGTACTTTTGATATTATAAGTTAATTATTACAAATATATAAAAAGGCAATGCTGAGAGAGACAGGAGTCGAACGGTAGTGAGGTAGAGATGAGGAGAGATTGGCAAGCGTACCGGGCGCAGCAAGTCCCTTTATTCGCCAGCAATGAAAGGGTTAAGATAATTTAGCACATGCAGTGGGGAGTGGGGCTGACTTATCCTGGACTCTAGACCCGCTGGATCATGCAGATCTCCGTCAGGAGCTTGGCTATCTTATCTAGATTGCGGATTACCGCTGTATTGTCATAGAGGTCCAGATAACGCCGGCCCCCTCTCTTGCCTCGGCTCGGGCTGCCCCCTCTCCCTTCCGGGCGTCTGTCTCTCCCCTTGCTGCGCCTCCCTCCGTCCCAGGGTCTTTTCTCCCTGATCAGGGTACTTCCAAGGCACCAATGACCCCAGTGGTTGCAGTGCCGTTATAAAAAAAAAAAAAAAAAAAAAAAAAAAAAAAAAAAAAAAAAAAAAAAAAAAAAAAAAATTAGCACATAATAAATATTAAGTTTATAATTTAATGTCCATGACCAATAAAATAATTTAACCATTAAAGAATAGAATATGATATATAATCATATTTAGGTTTAGATTTATCTCGGTCGAGAATATTGAAAGCGTACCATTCGAACACCTATTGCAGTTGGCAATTTGCACCATTTGATTTGGCAAATGGAAAAATTGGGTTGGCAAATATGTCCTTTCGGTTTTTCCGTTTATTTTTATGTCACTAGAATACACTATCTGATTAATTAATTCCTAAGGTGGATTGTTAATCATGTTTGTAATATGTGAAAAGCTACATCTGCTAACTATTTTTTTTAAACTAGCTTACTATTAGGTAAGTTATTGCACTGCGAATATGGTAGATCATTCATTATCAGCATATTTTGTTTTATTTTAAAAAAGGTTAGCCTGGGGAAGAAGCTTTTAGAAAACTTTGCAGTGTTTATGGGGATGATGGCTTAACTGAACGCACCTGTCAAAATAGGTGTCAGGATTTCCATTCAGGAAATTTTGACATCGATGATGCTCAACGGTGTGTTCGCCTACATGAAATTGAAATAAGCAACGTTAAGGCCACTTTAGATTAAAATTCAACCAAACGGTTTTCAATGTGACGTACACAAGCGTTGAAATCCATTAACACAAGCTCGGCTATGTTTCCAGGCTTAATGTTTGGGTCCCCCACTCTCAAACCAGTCAACATGGCTACACGAATTTCTGTTTGTGATTCACTACTAAAATTACTACCCAAAAAAAAAAACTACTTTTGAAAAGGCTGGTATCAGGATATGAAAGAAGGATATTTTATGGGGGTCTCCCGTAGTCTAGTGGCTAGCGCGCTGGATTCATAAGCGGGAGATGGTGGGTTCGATTCCCACCTCCGGCAGGAATTTTCTCATCTCAAGGCTCGCTGGGAAAATTTCTCGCTGCACCCTGGATGTCGGCGCTAATGACCTAGAAGTAGACGCGCCGTAAAAAAAAAAAAAAAAAAAAAAAAAAAAAAAAAAAAAGGATATTTTATGATAATGTTGTCCGTAGAAAAGCTTGGGGACCTAGTAACAAGGCTCCTAGTACAATGTCAAAACCCAGATTGCATCCAAAGGAAATATTGCTTTCCATATGATGGGATTTCAAGGGTGTGATTTTCTATGAGATAATGCTATCAGGACCAACAATTGATGTAACTATATTTTGCTCACAATTAAAAAAATCGACGAAAAAAATAAAAATAAAGGCCCAGAACTGGCAAATCCCCCCACAATCGCCCACAAATGGTTTTGTCTTCCACCAAGACAACGCTAGGCCCCACACCACATTTGTCACTCACAATAAATGATTGAGCCTAGGATGGGACCTTTTGCCCCACCCTCCATGTTCACCTTACATAGCAACAAGTCACTAACGTTTATTCCGATCTCAGTAAAACTCCATAAATGGATAGAAATTCCGTAAGAAGGAAAACATAAAAAACCACTTGGATCAGTTTTAACAATAAACCCCAGACATGTCATTACGCAATTAGTGGAATGATTGGAAAAATTCATATTAAATAATTGTCAAAATGTTGAAGATTCAAATCAATTTTATGTCTATAATAGACTGAGTTTTAGTTCACCCTGAAAAAAACGAATGGACTTATTTGCCAAGCCAAAGGTTGAGTTATTAATTTTATGCCATATTGTGACCCCCCGTGGTCCAGTGGCTAATTAGGGAGATACTGGAGTCTCGCCTTCAGCAGGTTGAGTCATTTCATTCCAGAGCCCGTTAAAATGGTTTCCTGTTCTATAATGTATAATTATGAAGGGTGGCAACCTGTAAATAACCCGGTGCTGATGGACTAGATATGGACGTTCTTTAGGAAAATTTATTCATTTATTAATTATGAGCATTATTTTTTGACGATCCACCTGATATATCACATGTGGAATTAATAGGGTCACTTTTCAATGATTTTAAAAACAATAGTAACCATTCTCTTAACATTTATGCTCTAGAATTATCATTTTCATAAAATTAGTATTGAATTGTGGCCTCAATGAAGGCCGAACTGTTCACGGACGACGTGACCCCCCCCCCCCCCCAAAAAAAACTGAAACATTCAATATAAAAATATTACTTTGTCTAGATCATACAACTTAAATATAACCCGCCAGTTTAAATCACGGTCTAGTTAACAACCTGCTAGGTACAAAAGCAGCCAAGAGACCAGATCTGGAAGTGTTTAGTATGCAGGTTGGGCAGCTTCCCAAATCGTACCTTAATTCTGAGACTGTATTTTCTCTAATTGTCATCTTTGGCTCATTAGGTCGAGCATGTCGACGATGATTTGTGGTTAGCTTAGAAAATTTCAAGATTTTGGCCTTATGACAGATGCATGAAGATTGAGAGGGATAAGCCCTTTATTTGTAGAAAATTGTAGCTCCTTAATTAAATTCAGTTGTTGGCATTATAATCATATTTGTAAAGATTAAGAAGATGATTGCTGTAACAAATTTATTATCTTAAAGAGTTTTTTTTTTCATGTATGTTTTAAGTAATTTCTTTAAGGATTTCAAATTTATATTCGATTTAAAATTTTTTTTCTTTCTACATGTTAGAGTAGGCCTGTATCGTGGAAGTTTCTTTTTACTACATATGCCATCCAAACGTAGATATATTTCGTTTCAGTTCAATAACATAATAATTTGATTTAAACATAATAATTAACATAAATACAATAATATGGAAAAATCAGAACACTGCAAATATAAAAAATTGGATGAGGCACAAAAGAGTTTTTAAGTTCCATTAATCAATAAATGTAGTAAATTTTTAAAGGTAATTGAGAAGAAATTGGGTTTTTCTGTAGACCAAGTTCCGACCTGTCATGTTCTTAATGAATTTTTTCATAGATCCGTCAAGTGATGTACAGTCAAACAGTAGGAAGTTATAAGTCGGTTCATTTTGTGTAAATAGCTTTTCGTGGGTCCATGACCCGTTGTGAATGGTGTCAGTTTAAAATCACAAAATGGTGGTTAATTTTTTGAGTGAAGCATAATGGGTATGTGTCTTGTTTTAGATCTGATCATGCATTCCTGTTAGATCCATTTCGTCCCACTTTTTATTGATTCATTTTTGTATCTATACAGTTTGTTGTGTAAGTTCCCAATATGATCTACACAATTTTCTTTCAAGCCGTTTTTGCCAGGAAGTCAACTGTTTCGTTCAAAAGTGAGCATTTACGACACATTTTACTCTTCGAGTTAAACCGAGGATCCAATGTAGCAAAGTAGCTAGAACAATTAGTGAAGTGTATGGGAATGAAGCAATTGCTGAATGAACAGCACAAAAATTACTTTTCTGCATCCTCAACGTTTACATAGGGTCATTAGGGGGGGGGGTGAAAGTTAATAAGTCACTGAGTGATTTTGAGTTACTGAGTGTTAAAGTGACAGTAAAATGGAAATAAAATATAGAAACCGTACGATTTTATGCATCAACCCAATATATGCCTGCAATGTTTGTCTTGCAATTTTGTACCAAGAAATTGAATAAACATAGAAGATGGATCGGATAAACCACTTGCAGTTGGAAATACTCATTCGAAACTTCAGCCGACAGAGATTTTTTATTCGACAGAGATCGTCAAATCGAAATTCAGCACGACATGTAGCTGGGATCGGTTGCATCTAGAATTTCTATCTTTAAGCCTAGTCTATGTCTCATATAAAAAATGAGGAAAAGGCAAGATGGAGGATGCACGTGATCATGGCTTATTCATTGCCAAGGTAGACACAAACGTGAATTATTCCTAAGGCTATTCAATGTATGACTGACATTTACATCATGGCTTAGCGTAAACAGCTCTAAATTTCCTCCTAGAGAAACTGAAATATCTTCTGACAGGGAAGTTATTGTGACACCGCCAACAATGCGAGCCAGCTTGACAATATTCTAATGACATTATAAGATTATTAATACAAAAACATTCAAACTATTTAAATAAGCTATTTTCTAATAAAATCACATGAAACTCCTTGAAGATAGAAACCATAAAATAAATTAGCAACTGGAAGGAGAGGGGCCAGATAAAAAACCACAAACCAAAAGGATTAAAAAGAGCATCAAAAGTACCATAAGTATTTTCAATGTGTACAAGTAATATAAACATTTATTTAATTATAAAATCTGTTTTATTTATTATTTATTATTATATTTTGCAAAACACAAAACAAAGCCTTGCCATCAAACGGTTCAGCCAAAATGGTCTTCGAACTGTTTCCTTTCATTATGTAGGTAATACAGAGATTTTATTTAAGTCTCCCAATTATTTCCCGCTAATAATCTATGCCCTTCTCTCATATTTTTTATCATTTGCTACTTCCTTCAATCACCTCCCATTTTCTGTGTATAAGGACAACATGATAAGCTGTATGCTGTGCCCCTAGCAACCTAATATAATAAGAAGCCCATAATATTTTACAAAAAAAAGATATTTCTTACATTAAAGTTTCCAGGCACTTTTTATCACCAAATGATTACTTTAAACATGATTACATATCATAGATTCTTCTTAACTTGAACTCCAATTTTCTCAGTATCTTCTAATTGAGCGTTTGTCACCTTTGGTACTGAGCCCTTCATATCAAACGTTAATTAAAGCGTTTACTTTTAAAGTAATCACTTGGTGATAAAAGGTAACTGGCAGCCATAACACTCCAAAAAATACTCCAAAAAGATTCAATGTTTATCAAAAGGTATACAGTACTTGTTGAAGGTACTTAGTCACTAGTAGGAACTACGGTACCTACCCTTACTAAGGTTTCCTAATCCGGGCATTAAATGACAATAATATTGTCTGCCTTCAGGTAAATACGATGCTGTGCCGCCTATAAGATACTCTGGCTCCAGCAGATAAATGAATTTACCATGTTGTAATTTAAAGCCCAGTAGCATGATAGGCAACGCACGGGTGTGTAAAAGGGAATATTCTTTGTAGAAATCATAGCCGCTCGAATCAATGTTTCTAAAAAGTAATGATTTAATGTCGAAATCTATTAAAACCACTAAAAAGAGCGACCTACGTGTAGCTGCGAAGGGGATTTCCGATTCCGCCAGGTGTCAGCTGGGTCAATCAGCCTAGGTGGCTATAAAGATTAAGATGTAGTATTAATTAAATATTTAAGGTCAGTATATAGTTTGGCATCGTATCAAGGCTACCTTGCTCCATTAGTTCTTTCGCTCTCTCGGATATTTTCTACGGGTATTTAGAATTCCCGTTTTATATGAAGTGCATTCGGAAAACATGCATTGCTTCTCGCATAAACATTTCCGTTATTGGTTCTTCATACCAGCTTAAAATGTTCTAAAATTGTCTAGTTTCAATACGTATTTATATAAATACAAGCATATCCACTTAAATAATGTGGTATACAAAACGGCCTGAGTAAAATACTAAAATAGTTTCTTCACTGCGCGTTTTTATTAAAAAAGGACCACTAAATTACCCTTTTGTACCACTTTGATCTAAAACTCTGCCCTACATGTATCCTGGTCTCATCACTACTTTAAAACATTCAGGGCAGATTTTTAAAATAAAGTGGTTCCTTTTTAAAAAAAAATGGAGTGGCGAATTTTTTATTGACCAATTCTATTCGGAGAGGAAGTTCAAATACTTCATTGATCAGAAAATAAAGAAAATAATAATATGAAATAATAATAATTAAAAATTTATATATAAGTCCGAAGCAGTATACTCCGGACAGCTTGTATTTAACACATTCATCAGCAACCACTAAAAAAACTAAAATAACTTTTCTATTTAAAATTATAATTTATTTAAAGAGCTCCACAACAGCAAGGTATAAATTTATTAAACTTCATAATTTTAAATTCTTTAAAAACAGATAATTGTAATATTTAGTAATTTGTTTTTGGGACTGTTTTCACTAATTAAGAATTATTTTAATACATATTATATCGTACTAATGAAGTTTTAATATACATTTAGTAAAATAAAGATACTCCATAAATTTAATAGTTAGAAAAATGTATTTATGTTTAGTTCAAGTTCATTATTTTTCACAGTATTACTGTTCGCCTAGGATATGTATTAATTCCAATCTATGCGTTAAAATACCAATAAAAAATACCTGTATGTCTATTGACGCAAAACAGTTAGCAATTTCTTTGCACGAATTTCGCAGGAGTTACGGTGGGTGGGCTCTACTGACGATATGTCCTTTTGTTATAGACAAACTATTTTCGTGCCAACATAAATCAAAATCGGCCCAATTGTGTTGAGTTCAAACCGATATATATGTTCTAAAGTTTGTTTGCTGGGATCCATTAATTTGGTTTTGGAAGGAACGGTTTTTTTTATATATATATATATATATATATATATATATATATATATATATATATATATATTTATAAGTTAAAATATTTATTTCATTCTTTCGGGATTGGAAAGCAGAAATAGGCCAAAAGTGATGATGATAGGAAAAAGATAAAGTTAATACTTTTCGGTTTTGTTTTATTTATTTATTAACTTTAAGAGCTCCACACCAATGCCCTAAAATAATCCAGTTTTGTATTTGTATAACCTGAAAAGGGGAGAGGTTTGCTCATTGGTAGAGCACTGGACTAATAAGTTGGAGGACCTGAGTTCAAATTCCGAGCAAACACTAAAGATTTTTATCTTCTAGTGTCTTCGTTCATGGGTTGGATTCGGCGTCCCTGACCGTCCCTAGGCAAACCGAGACTTTAAATAATTTATTAATGGCTAATGACCCTAGGAGCCGAAGCAGCAAAGGGAAAATCAGGCGGTCGGAGCATAGTCCTGACCACATTATCTCGCTAGTGTGCCGTATGGTCAGGAATCAGATACCTCTATAGTATCTGCTCCTCAGGGACCTCGTGGCCTGTTACGGGACTGATTTGATTTGATAACCTGAATTAAAATTTCTAGCGGAAGATGATTCAGTAGTGATATATCGTACAAACGTTAGAGATATTCATTTGAAAGCATATGGGATGAGCGATAAATATAGAATGGGAAATCGCAGCTCTGAATCTGGAGGTTTGGCTGAAGCTCCAGATATTTACACTGCTTATAAACCCAACAGGATCGAGAATATCAAGATAGATCCCGGTAAAACGTGTATATTCGCCATGTTCATCGCGTTATTGTAACGACAACAACGTGTTCCTAAATCCTGCTTTCTGTCAGGAGTATTTACATTATGTTAATACAGGTCAAGATATTTGTCTTGTCTTTTAGGCGGCCAAAACACTAAGCTAAAATCTGAAACAGCCTGTGTATTAGTATCAAGTTTATACGAGTCTCGCTATCTGTCATGTGTCCCTTTAAATGGAACATCAACACAATATATATATATATATATATATATATATATATATATATATATATATATATTTGTATTGCCTGCATATGCGATTTGTTTTAGAAGAGTTGAAATACATACATCTATAATCTAATAGCTGTGATAAATTAAATTTGTTTATTTCGGGAATATAAATGTGTATTTATTCATTAGAACACTATTTCTTTTGACCTGCAACCTCAATCAATTTTTATTTTTTCACTGTTTCTTTTACATTGATATCAGGTTCAAGGCGTTACCACTTAAAACCATGCTATCCGATTTACAATTTTTTAGCATAAATATGCTTTAGCAATGACTAAACTGGCAAAAACCGTTACAAAACAGTGTCCGCAGGCGTTCGCGCATATGTGCGGTGGCTATGTACGAAAAGGAAGGCTGTATATTATACAGTGCATTACATAGGTTTGTCGGGGACCTAATGCATATTTATTTTCACTCTGACTTTTTTTATTCTGACTGAGCAAAAGGCTCTAAACGAAATTATTTTTTATTTAAAACTTGCTCTCCATAGGGAGGAAATCTGCTTATGAGGTTGACCTCGTGACGCAGTCTTCTACTATATATTTCTCAAATACCACTCACTCACTCACTCACTCATTGACCCCCCCCCCCCAAAAAACACTTGTCAGAAAAATTTGAAATTTTGCATGGGCACTCCCTGTTGAATGTATACACTCGCTAAGAAATTTTTTTTTTTTTTTTTTTTTTTTTTAAATTTGTAAGTATTTTTAGAGGGGTTTGAATTTTTCGTTGGGTTTAAAGAGAGCACGCACGCCTAGGCAGCATGCATTGCTAGAACGATAACAGAACAGCTATTACGGTACTGTATCTATTTCATAATATTATTTTTATTTTCGGTTCATTCCAACTATGATGGCAGACTTTGAATTAGTAGACATAAACTGTGCTTTTGCCCCTCACAGAGTTTACCCTATACCAGGTGATGGTCCATCCGAGGCAATAATATCCCGAACCTTTGCACAGCCTCCTCACCCATCACTGTATAAAATCATGTTAGTAGTGTTAATTTTGATGATACGTTATTAAACGCAATAAAATAAATACTTATCTGCCGTGACGAATCACGGGTAGGCAGCTAGTTCTATATATATATATTTATATATTGCTGACTCACTCCGATTTTGATGACATTTAGTACAAAAATCGTTCGTCTAATTTGAAAGGTCAAGTTCTTTAACCAGCAGACTCCGTCGACCAGGGCATAGTTTTTAGAGCGAAATTCACGCAAAAAAAAAGTGAGCATTTGGCTTTTCGCATTAATATGCTTTCAGGTACACTTTTTGTAGCTTTCTAACATTGAACGAGTCTTTTATTTACCATGTTGATGAGAAACATATTGGTAATAGTGTTTCCTAGAGCTAACGTTGAGAACTAGGATGGAATAATTTCCTGTTGTGGCACCTAAAATCGTCCTTCTCTTTGAGATTTTATTTTATATTTTTCGCGAAGGATCGAAACCCGCCAGTAATTATTCTGTTATTTTACTAATGGCAAGAGGGATGTGAACGGAAACACACTAAAATGGCGCAGGTCCTGTTTTCTTTTAATTAGCTGTTTATTTCGGCTCCTTCGTGAATATATGTACACAGGTCTAACATAAATTGGAGTAAACAAATTTTTCACTTATCTTTATCGAAATAAATAGTATCTACTCGAGAATTTACTGTCTGCACTTGACTGCTTGCGTGTAAAGGAAAAAGTCTACCTTGAGAGCTGTTTCTCTAGAAAATTCCAATTATTTATTTTTAGAAGCTGGGTTTATGATCCATGAGGAGAATCCACACCTGCTTCTCTCCCAGCCTCCACTCAAATCCTTAATTAAATCTGACAAATTACAAAAAGACTGCAATCAAAACATAAATGTTTTTTCTCGGCTTCTACAAAAAAAAAAAAAAAAAAAAAAAAAAAAAATCTTGACGTCGTAGCAATTTATAAATTTATTTATTATAGGACGATAAATTTATTTAATATGCGACAGTTGGGGGTTGTGTTCGTAACTAGTCATTTAAACAAAAATATGATTATTGCTATTTTTTCACCCTCCTTATAAATATTTACAGACCTTATAAGGATTTATGACTCTCCGGAGGAGTGGCAAGATATGTTCAGAAGAAATTACTTTAAGGGTGCCCATACACGGCGAGGAATAACTCAAGATTTGGACTGCTCAGTCCTTGAGAGAGTTGAACTGTACAGGCCAATGAGGCCAGGACTCATGAGGCAGCCCGGGCCAGATGTGTGTGTACAAAAGGATATTTGCTTCACATTCAGTAGGTCTACTATAACTGGACTGTGCAATCCCGGCCTTGAGATTTATTAACTTATCGTGTGAGTGAAAGACCCGTTCAGTCCAAACCTTGAGACCAAATTCTGCAGTCTTGGCCTTTAGATTAGAACTGACCACCTTAATAGCTCGTGCCTGTGTATGGGTGTGCAGCGAGATATATAGAACAATCTAAATTGGTAGCTGACCACATTATTCTTTACCATTATTCTAATTTGCTCCCTTTTAATAACAGTTTAAGATTTTAAGCACTGTCAAATTGTTTACAAATAAAGATGGGATGTAACATTCCATAGATCAATCTTTGCCTATGAAATCCAAGCCTATATTTTTGAAAACATTAGATGGGAGTTTCATGTCTTCTAAGTAAAATGAAATGAGTTTAAGGAAATTAAAAAAAAATGAAATAGGAATAATCCTACTTAACTCTTAAGTTTAATGTTTAACTCTCACAAATGAATTATTCTTCCAATTCTTTCCGAGGGCGAAACCCGTTCTCACGTGAAAAACGGCCAGTGAAAGCAACAGAAGCAGTATACGGCATATTATTCAGTGTACAGCGGGCCCCCTCTCTGAGCCTTATTTTCCAATAAAATTGTATTTCTTCAGAGATATTGACGCTCTTCAAAGATCCAAAGGTTCAAACAGATGAATTATCAGGTATTTCAGATGAATTAATTGGACATACTTTGTTATGAAGCACGGCAGGGTAATTGGCAACGCACCCAAGTGTAAAACGGGACATTCTGGGTTCAAATCTCAGCCTAGTGGGTTAATTGTTCTAAAATTTAAATATTTGAAAACTAAGAGGTTATCGTTGTAGCGTAGCTCTTTAAATTATATCAAATAACAACTATTCAGGGACTTCGAAACTCACTTAGAAGAATGACTGTTGATTATCTTGACTTCACACTTCAAAACTCGATCAGCAAGATAATGTTTCATAATTATTTCAATTCAAGAGATATTTACTGATTGATTTAATAATAAATTGAAGAAATGTGCATTAAAAGAGAAATTAAAATAAGTCAAGATAGCGATTAATTTAAAAAAAATCAACCACAGATGATTCAGAGCGTGAGTCAGCCCTACCCGAAATATTTGTCATTTTGTCACCCTGAAATCCCTATATAAATGGGTGGGGCCTAGTGCCAGAAGATACCAACATTAACGAGCTCTCCGACTGAATCTCGGGATGAAAACATGCATATTGTACATCTTCCAAGCTTGCAGGTCTTAAGAAGAAGAATTCCAAGCAAATAGTATAGCATTAATAATAGAACAACTTAGTGAGCTTAGATAGATGATATCTAGCCCAGATTAGGGAGTTTATTAATGTGATGTTTAGATAAAGAAACCTAATTTAGCTGTTAGCAGATAGAACCACACATATTGCGACCATATTGATGCTTAAAGTCCAGAAAGAAAAAGAATAAAATACAGCAATACTACAATAACCCACAATTCAAATCACAACCTCAACCTTAGATTAATAAGAGAGCTACTCTAGCTAAGCTAATAAATATAAGCTGTTAAAATCGATTGCTTCAGGGTATAAGTCGATTCCCAAAATAAATTAATTGTCAGTACTTCATTATTATTACTATTGATTTATAAGTAAAGGAAAGTCATCCGTCCTTAAGTTCGGAGTGAATTATAAATTAAGGTTAAAATTTAAATAAATACATATTTATTTATTTTATTAATTATGAGTTCCGTGACTGTAACGATAAACTCATATGGACAGCAGAATCAAAGTCCCTTAATGTAGAAGTCAGATTGTAAGAAAAACAAAAAATAACAAGAAAGAAAGAAAACAAGGCACAAGAAGAAAATAAGACAAGAGGAAATTATAATGCAACAACAATATTCATATAGAATAAAAACAAGTGGAAATCCATATTTATAAGTGTTTCGCTGCTAAGGCCATTTCAATTTTTTTCAATGATACCTTTATGGCGTTTTTATTAGAAAAGATTGTTAGAGTAAATCAATTGTATTTAACGAAAAATTTCAGTCAAATAAATCAACTACATCCAATAAATCATTTTTATTCAATAAACATTTACATTCAATGAATCATTGTTATTCAATAATGACTAAAATAAAAGTTACGTTATTCATTGAATGGCTGAATAATGAATGAAAAATTACTCATTTCAGAATGAAATATCAAATCTACTCATTACTCATTATTCATTATACTGAATGAATTTTAGGTTCCTCCGTAAAATAACCCACGCTCCATTCTTTGTCTCCAATTTGACTTTCCATAACAACCTCAATATTCCATTAGTTATAAGGTATGTCGAAATGTTCCCGTCTTCTGGAGTAGAAACATAAATATTTGTACGACCCTCCTAAAATAATTCACTATACTAATCGCTGATTTCAGATATTAGTTTGCTATCAAAGGTCACTTGGTATTGAAGGACACTTTAGTACACGTGGTTGTGCTTCACGTTGATTTTCCATTATGGTTCTTCGTTATTTTTGTTATTTAACCGTAAATATGTTGATTCATAATTCCAAGCGAGTCTGCCAGTATTTGTTCGGCTAAGGGCGGGAGGATATTAAGTTTACCATCTGTTAGAAGCTGAACAGATGGTAAACTTAATATCCTCCCGCCCTTAGCCGAACAAATACTGGAAGACTCGCTTGGAATTATGAATCAACATATTTACGGTTAAATAACAAAAATAACGAAGAACCATAATGGAAAATCAACGTGAAGCACAACATCGTGTACTAAAGTGACCTTCAATACAACTTTCGTAACCCCGACGTAACTGTACATAATTGTACAGAGAAACTGTTACGATTATGTATAGTCATATTGTACACAGGAACTATTTTCTTCGTTATATTTATATGTTTGTTCTTAAAAATGTATTGTTTATACAAAGATATTTTTACTTTTAGCTGTTTGTTATTCACAAACTTAATTATATAATTAGACAGATACGTACTATAATGTAACTGGATTTATAATTATTATGTAACATGTTAATTACTATGGATTTATAACTATTATGTAATTGGATGAATATGTATTTCCATTATATATCTGGATTTGGGGGAATCACTTTCGATTCATTCGATGCTCACAAATAAATAAATAAAATATAAAAATAATCTTCAGAATTTTTTTTTTTTTTTTTATTGTCCATTATAACTCAAACCTTAAACACATATTTACCAAGATTAATCCAAAAAAGAAGAAAAATGGTTTAAATTCAAGAAATAGCAGTCGGCATCTAAGAAATCCTAAAATACCCCCTCGGCCTAAAATAACCGCATTATGACCAATTATGCTAATTTTAAACTTTACTCCCACCTTGAAGTCGTATTTTATTTAGATATATTACTTTCTAAGAACTATGGTAACATCTAATTAACAACTGAGATTTAGACAGAAACTAGATTTATGTAAAATTTCTTTTGAAGAATTCCGATATTGTATTTGACTTTTCTTTCGCGTTGTAAAATATATCGAAAATAGACAGTGAGCAGGAAATGAATCACTACCTCCTAGATCATCTTACACATATCAATTCTACGGCGGGCTCATAAGTTGTATTCCGGCGGTTATCGCCTCCCGTCGGCTTTTTTGAAGGTTATGGTTGTATCTAATTACAGTTGAAGTAACCAATCAGAATGTCACTTTAAAACAATCCGACCCGCAAGAGCTGCATAAATAAACATTCCAGATGAATTTCCTTAAAATTATCGTAATAAATGTTTATTTATTTTTTTTATTATTAATTATAACAAACTAAAAATAATAAAGTATTTGGAAGAAGCCAACCATAGTTGGTAATTCCAACAATCGGCAAGCTAAGTTTATCTCGGTGCCACTGTCTTTTAAGCCGCCTGGTAGGATTGTCTGGGTGGGATTGGGAAGATAAGGATAGACCTTCTGGATTAGGAACTTAGAGTGAAACATTTGGAAATGGGTTTTAGCAAGGTTAAGGACAAATCGGATGTTAAGATCATTGTGAAGGGTTTTGTTGGATACATAGAAAGGGGCATTTACAATTTTACGAAGTTCAATTCCGTATGTCCATATGGGTCGAATGATTGGCTATTTCCAACCGAGTGAATTGATGTGTTTTTTTTTTATGTATTTATTTATTTGAATTTTATTTTATTATTATTATTATACGGGGTGTGTTCTTCTCAGTTTCCTGGAGTAAATTCTTTCGGGGGCTATTGCCAACCGAAAGAATTGTTGTTCATATTAGTTTTTTTTATTATTATTATATTTTTATGTTTCTTGTCACGGGCGTTCGTTTAAAAATTTTCGAACTATTCTCGCAGTGTCGAGCAGTACCGCTTGTTGTGCGTCTTTAATCAGTTCCTCCGAGATTTTCAAGTATTTTGTAGCTGTGACTGTGGTTTTTGGGATGAGTCCATTAGCCGATATAATAATAGCAGTTATCCTTGCGGAATCTAACTTATACAGATCTTTTAATTCTATGGCCACGTCCTGGTATTTTCGAAGCTTCTCAGCATAAGATTTCCGAATATTCTCATCATTCGGGAGAGCGATATCAATAATATCAGCTCTCTTATTCCCTTTATCAATGATAAGAATATCCGGTTTATTGTGATGGACAGTTCGGTCCGTCAACATCGCTTCGTCCCAATACACTTTTATTGTATCTTTCTCTAGAAGCCTTTGAGGAACGTAGCGATAATAAGAGACCTTCTTATCCAACAAACCGAATTTTTCTGCGAGAGCTTGGTGGTATATCTTGGCCACGTTGTTATGACGTTGAAGATAATCAGATCCCGCAAGGATCTCACAGCCCGCCGTAATATGCTGGATATTATTATTATTATTATTATTTTTTTTTTTTTTTTTTATTTTTTTTTTTTTTACGGCGCATCGACAAATCGTGGCCATTAGCGCCGGCCTCCAGGGTGCAGCCAGGAATTTTCTCAGCGAGCCCTGAGATGAGAAAATTTCTGGCGCAGTTGGGGATCGAACCCACCATCTCCCGCTTATGAATCCAGCGCGCTAGCCACTAGACCACAGGAGACCCCTATTATTATTATTATTATTATTATTATTATTATTATTATTATTATTATTATTATTATTATTATTATTATTGTAATGTAGCTGGAACTTTCAAGCCTTTGTACCTTTCCACGTCTTTTTTTTTTTTGCCGATTAAAAGTTAGTGGATTTGTAAAACGTCCATTCTACAGGTCATCATACAATATACTATTCATCAATTGATAAGTAACCAAAGTATAATGTTTCTTGACACTGGGACGCTCTGGATCAGTGACAATAAGCAGATAACCTAGAGATAACCCATTATCTACAGTACAGGTCAAAATTCGTTGTCAATAATAAATGTACGTTAAAATTTAAAAATTTATGTTTCTCAGATGCCATTTCGAAACACCCATTATATTTGCGAGCATTACCAAGAACTGGGGACGCAGATGGGTGAGGAGGTTGTGCAAGGGTTCGAAATATTATTATCTCGGATGGACTATCAGCAGGAAAACTCTAAGGGGCACATGTTAAAATGAACCTCAATTAAAATGGTGATTTTGTCCCTCATAGCGTAAACTCTATGAGGGACAGTTTATTTCTGATAATTCAAGGACAGCCATCACAGATGAAATTAACCGCAATTATTTTTTTTTTTTTCAAGCCCCCCACAAAAAATAACCAAAAGAGAGAGCTCGAGGACCGACGAGTCGGGACCTGGAGCTGGGTGGAGAATACACCTTATTCTACCAGCAGGATATAGAAGGGACTATGCTTGAAAAAATGTGAGTAAAGCAAAAGTAGTATGGAAATTTGAAAAAGTAGAGGGACACGGGGAGGAAACGCAATTAAAAATAATACTGTGAAATCGATAACGCACGCTGCCTAGGCGAGCATGCTCTCTTTAAAACTAAAAATTCAAACCCCTCTAAAAATTCTTAAAAATTTGAATATCAAAAAACCTTTCTTAGCGAGTGTTTACATCCTAAAGGGAGTGCCCATGCCAAATTTCAAATTTTTCTGTCAAATGGTTTGGGCTGGGCGATGAGTGAGTGGTATTTGATAAATATATAGTAGGTATTTACATCCTCCGAGTTGGACAAGTTGGTTCCTCTTTCAGAATAGCCCCATATGATAACATACCTCGATTTATATTCCAAATTAATTAATTTGCAGATAATTTACACCGAGAATATTCTCTATCTTGCGACTATTTGCTACCCAGCCAGTAAAGTGGCTAAGCCTGGTATTGATAAGAGTTCTGATAAAAGGCAGGTTGTATAGTGCTCGTGCTGAGGGATTTGGCATCCTTCCAGGGGGGGGGGGGGGGGGGGGGGGGTGTAGCTGAGGGCCTGACGCATGGAATCGCCCACGCCTCTACAGATTTGAACACTCTTCGACAAACGAATCCAACCATTCACATTTGACGTGAACTGTGATCGAGGTATGATCATAACGGTGAATCAGCGCTCGACTCGACTTCTCTGCTTTTTCTCTAGTGGGCCTTTAGTTACAAAAATAAAGTCCGATAAGAAACTTCTTCATCTTCACGCGTTTCCACAATGTTCTTATGCCTAGTGTAATTTTGTATGCCTGGAATATAAATATATAACTAATATTTTGGGGAAAATTAAAACACCTACGCCAATGAAAAGTTAGATTTTAGGTGCCACTAACTTACGGTTGATGAAATTGCTTTCTGTGCTCTTCGACTTCCGCTCGGAAAGATCCATGACAAACAACCAAAAATTATTTCTAATTCTAGGAATCTTGTTTTACTCTCAAATTAATTTTACTGCTAAAATCAATTAAAATACAACAAACAATAAAACTGAGAGAATCAAACACAAAAACCATTCAAAGCAACGAATCTAACGATTTCGTTTATTACTTCTTCGATTCAGTTCGTCTCATCGAAAATTACTTGGGAAGAGTGTTTGTAAACAATTTAGTAAGCTTTCGAGTGATCACCGTCCACGGAAGATTTCCTAACCGCTTCCGAGCTATTTTAGAGAACATACATAAAACCAAAAACTTTTCATCCCAGTTAATAATTTTTTTCATCCTAATACTTCCTTAACTTCACAAGCATTCAACATTGAAATATCTCAGTTTAGATGAATGTCTGAAACAAATATCATCTGAGTCAATCTTTTCTGGATACCCAAACACTCCTAGTTAGGGAAACTAGATGTATCATCTTTTCTCGTAAACTGTTACATATATCGCTTTAAAAATGGATTCATTCGTTTACCCACGTTAGAACCCCTTAAAAAGAATACCTTCAAGCCTGTTAATTCCAAGTGTTTCTCGATCATTTCTATAAAAACCATGTGAGATAATGTGGTCAGGAATATGCCCTTTTAATAAATTGATTAAAGGCAAGGTGGGACTGCGGACGAAGTTGTGCTTGTGGGGATAATGTAATAACATAACATTCGATATTTGGCGTCACTAGCTGTTGTGTTCAGTACAGCTCCATGGGTTAACAGCCACAATTACTCAGCTATTATTGATATTTTTCAAATCTAAAGACAAGTACATATTGAATAGTTTCTCAGCATAAGCTTTCTGGTTATTCTCATCCGTATCAGCACAGCTGGATATAATGTATTATTATTTTAGCCTTTTAACAATCAAAGGCTAACAAATCTTGCAAAACTTGTTTGTTATTTTAGCATGGACTTAATTACTTTTATAAAGTTTCTTCATTAATTATATCAAATATTATTTTGAGTAGAATTTTAGAAGAGATCGAAACGTTATGCCAAATAGGGACATACCTTTTCGTGAGCTTCAGAATCCACCCGGCAGCTGTGAAATAGGAATGTTTAAACGTCACCATCTGTTAGAGACCTCCACTCCTAACATTACTGGCCTTATGTAAGAGACATATTTTAAATCAAATTGAATCAGGACTGAGTCACGATCTATATTTAGTCAAATTGCTCGAATACTTGGCATACCTTGCATGTTTTTAATCAAAAGGTTCTTTAATATGAATTTTAACGTCCATTTATTATTAACTAAGAATTTTAGGACGGGTTATCTAAAGGTTACCACCCTTTTCTAGCCAGGATAGGGGTGATGCCTTTTCTTTTTTCTAAAGAAAAGCCACCACCCCTAGTGGGAATCGAACCCACGACCTTTGGCATGGAGAGTTAAGTGCTCACGCCTTAACCCTCACGGCCATCGGGTCTCCAAAAAAAAAAAAAGGATATAGTAAAAATGTACTATAAAGGTTCTTTATAGTACATTTTTGCTGCATGTTTCACACAAAACAATTTGAGACATTTGTGGAATGTATTTTCGCCCGTGTACTAATGAAATATTGATCATAATTGCATTAGCATTATTTTTTTTTTCTTCCCCGACCAGTTCTCATTAATTAATTCGTTATTTATTAGTAAAGTTAACTACTCAGAATGATATTTGTACCAATTTTGTTTCCGTGTTTAACGGCGTATCAACTATTGGGCTATTAACGGCGGGCTATCTACAGGTTGCCCGTTTATAATACCAACAGCACGTGGTCGGTCACCCATTCAGGTACTAGCCACGCTAACGTTCTTTAAGTTCGGTGCACTACGGAAACCGGTGCATTCAACTTGGCTATGGCCGTTGGTATTTGTACCAAATATATCAAAATGTATACTCGGCTGCTTTGCCAATGATACTAACGAGCTTCATACCAAAGTATGGTATGGTATTTCATCTTATCAAGCATAAGTATCAAATTCAAGCTTAGCGAGCTAAACTTTATTACGAATAAAGATTTAAGATATGCCATAAATAAGTGATAGTTTCACTAGGGGAAAATAACCCACTCCTTTTGCTAATTAACTAGCAATGATAATAAAGACAAACTACATTATTAAGGCCATGAAATCGATACCATCTCAATATTTGCTGCCTTTCTATATTGAGATGCTAATTTTAATGCTAAGAGGTACATATATATGAATATATATATATATATATATATATATATATATATATATGAATATATATATATATACATATATATATATATATATATATATATATATATATATATAAAATAAAACAGATGAGCACTTCTAACGAAACGAAAACAATATTTTAAAACTTTAAGCACTTCCTTAATCCTAATATCGTCATATCAAGATTTATATGACAATAATTTTTGTCGGGCAATGATAGCCACGTTGTTCTTTGCACTAAAAAATAAATAAACAAACAATAATTTTCGTATTGAATATACTAAGCTTTGGAATGATAATCTTTCACTTGTAAATTAATCAACAATTACGTCATATTAGTACATAAGTGTTTTTAGTAAATACATGCAATGCCAAAACCTAATCTTGACTATAAGGAAAATATATAAATTTATTTTTTAGATTTCCACATCCCCACTATTTCTTAAAATTTACAAATCTCAGTTTAGATGTGATGATGTCTAGGCCGAGAGAAACTCAAAGGCTATCAAAACAGCATTAATTGTAATTTGGTTATTCGCGCCTTACCCGTAGGTACGGAATAAAAAAGTTAATTTAAAAAAAAAAAAAAAACTTATTTTCCTTACATCGTATTTGAAAAAAATAGATATGGAGGGCATTTGAAAGACTATGTGTTTGTGAATCTTCCGTTCTATATAAAACACAAAGAAGACGAAAGGGTCAAGTTTTTAGGATGGTGTCCATTTGTGCAGGTACAAAAATAGTGAGGAGTTAGCTTGCTTTAAGAAGATGTTATTGTTGACACAGTGCCAAAAATGTCACATAATACTGAAGAAAGACTTCCTGAGTGCAAAACATGTCAGGCGGACACAGGTTGGGAAAGCTTAGAAAACAATCTATTTTATGGATACTGTATATTCCGAATTCTGTCAAGAAATAACAGAAGTAGTTCACATTTTTCAGAACAACTACGATAAGTAAAAAAAGTCCGACTCGGAGGTACTCTTAGCGCGGTTCCGTTCATATCCCTAGTGTCATTAGTAAAGGAATAGTAGTAGCTATTGGTGGGGTTTGATCATTCGTGAAAAATATAAAATAAAATATCGAAGAGAAAACAGATTTAATGCACCATAACAGAAAACTAAAGGTATCATGGCGACTTTTCCCACCTTCTCAACCCTTCTTCTTATTTATATATATATATATATATATATATATATATATATATATATATATATATATATAAATATATATTAATTCTTCTGAATGTTGACCCGATATATATTTTAGGCGTAAAGCCTAACTCAAGCTAGTATACATGGCGAAAGGACTTCTTGATAAGAAAAGCCCCTGAAGAGGTGCTACACAAAGACACGAAACAAGTCGGGCAAAATATAGGAAATTAAGTAGTTAAACAAGAACGAAAGGCTTTATCGACCCCCTGCCATAAAAATAAACAAGAACAAATGGCATACATATATATATATATATATATATATATATATATATATATATATATATATATCTGTGGCTTGGTTCTAAAAGGGCCAATGTCATTTTTTCACATCTTGTTCACATTTGTGAGCTTCGCGACAAGGCGATTTCTCCTTTAATTTCATTACTACAGTGTGCAATAATGAAATTAAAGTACAAAATAGCCTAGTTAAGTTGCAAAGCTCCTAAAATAAAATAATAAAAAAAATAACACAAAATGTGAAAAAATAGACATTGGCTCTTTTAGAACCAAGCCACAGATATATATATATATATATATATATATATATATATATATATATATATATATATATTCATTAAAGCTACCTTGTATAGCATCTTTTATTAGGGCCTGTTTTATCGCACGGGAATCCAAGGATTTAGCCTCTTGACCCCCTTGGTCAGAATATATTCTCACTCCCAACTAATCATATTTGGAACTGTTCATCTAAGTAAAATAAGAATTCACTGAAAAATCATTTTTGAATTTCTGCCTTCAGAACATAAAGTTCTTCTAAAGTTCTGGTATGAATTTCTAAAGTACTATCTGGAATTTATGGCTGGGCGAGTTGCCTTAGACGAAATAGAATCTAATAGTGTCAAGAATAAGGTAAAAATAGTTCACAATAAACTAGATCGACCTGACTTCGTGGCACAAAAACTGCTGGTCCGTCCCATATACTCACTTCGATGAAGGTTTTATTTATAAAAATACACAAAAGCAATCTCTCACTTTAATCTCTTTTCCAAGGTGGAAATTATAGAGACTTGGTCATAATTGTTAATAAAACAATAGTTTTATATAAAATTGAGATTCTATTGTCAACTGGTCGGCGTGAATTTCAAGCTTTCAGAAGGGCAATAAAGAAAAATAGAATGAGTTAATACTAATAGTAATATATATGAATACCAGATTCCCAGAAGAAGAAATATATATAATATAATTAATACAAACTCTTTCTTTATTTATGTTTATTGCTCTAATAAAGTCTGTATAAAAATGAATTTATAAAATGAATCAATGAATGAAGTTCTTCCTAATCCAATAGGTACACTCGGTAAGCAACTCTATGTAGAGGCTAGGTTAGCTCAGTGGTAGAGCACTTAGCAGACTAATATGCTGGAGGACCTGAGTTCAAGTCCCGAGCAAGCACTAAATATTTTTATCTTCTAGTGGCTTCCTTATGGGTTGGATTCGGCCTCCCTGACTCATCCTAGGCCAAGCCAGCCTTTAAATGATTGATTAATCGGTACCTTGGTGCTAATGACCCTGCTTGCAGTCGAAGAAGCCAGGGGAAAATCAGGCGGTTGGAGCATAGTATTGACCACACTATCTCCCTAGTGTGCAGTATGGTCATGAATTTGATAAATCTATAGTATCTGTCACATAGGGACCTAGTAGCCTGTTATGGGACTGATTTTTTTTTCTTTTTTTTTAAGCATAAATATGCTTTAGCGATCAGTCACCGCTAAAAAACGTTGCAAAAAAGTGTCACAGAAAAGCGTCCGCGCAGGTGCAGTGGCATTCGCACAGGCGAACTGGCGTTCGCGCATGCGCAGTGGCATTCGCACAGGCGAACTGGCGTTCGCGCATGCGCAGTGGTGTTCGCACAGGCGAACTGGCGTTCGCGCATGCGCAGTGGCATTCGCGCATGCGCAGTGGCGTCCGCGCATGTGCAGTGGCGTTGGCGCATGCACAGTGGCCGATATATCGGGTAGGCCTAGCGTTACAAAAAAGTGTCACAAGAAGTTGTCCGCTGGCGTTCGCACATGCGCATGTTATACACATTATGTTATACACATTACATAGGTTTGTCGGGTAGACCTAAAGCATATTTATGTTCCTGAATTTGAGCAGAAGGCTCTAAACGAAATAATTTTTTTCTTTTTCCCCCCCTTTTTTTAATCAATTCTATGTAACTACATAGTCAATTATATATTTACAATTTCCTAATTTATTTTAGTCACTATTTGGTGCTAAGCTTTATATCAATAGTCAATTACTATTATTACTTGTATTTTATTTTATCCCATTTATAAATATATATATATATATATATATATATATATATATATATATATATATCAAAATTGAAAACCAAGCCAGCATGTTTTTACCAATATTAGTAATCTTTATTGACTTACAGTTTTTAACAACAACTATAACAATGTTGTTTCTAACAATGTTATAAATACGAAAGAGTAAGGATGGCGCCTTTTTTCCGCGCGCGAACCTATATTTGTCACAGCTGATCACCGAAACCTCTGGCAAATTCGCTGCAGCTTTATTAAGCCAAAACCATTCACTTGACGGGCATTGTATCAGTTATTTTAGTAAATTAGATCTACTTTTATAGTCCTGAAGCATTAAAAGAAGAGATATCGATTTACTTTATATTTCTATGCAGCTTATTATAGTGTAGTCTGTAGTTTAGTATTTATCTCAATGTAAATGAGTAGAACTTGTAGGAACTGCGTCATCTTAGCGCGTTTCCGTTGTTACTCGTAGCGACATAAGGATAGCTTAGAAAAGAAACAAAAAGTTTCGTTGTTTATATTTCTTCAAAATGACACACCTAATCGAAGAAAAGCGATGTGTTTGGCGTAACAGCAGGCGACAGGAATCTGGTATTTGTAGGAACCCAGCATACACAGAAGCGGGGGGTGATATTTCTCACCCCGCCTTCTCCCTCATTTTTAAGGAAGACAGTGTATGTTAATACAAAAAAAAAAATTTGTATTTAACGTTTGTACGCTAATCAAATATTTGTTTCCAATACTTCCTTAACTCAAAACGTAACTAAAATTTAAATAGTTTAGCTTGAAAGAATGACAAACGTCTGGAACAAATTTTAACTAAATTAATTGTTACCCAAACGAAACATTAGTTAGAAAAACAAGTTTTATGCAATTTTCTCGGAAATGCTTACTGATATTGCCTTAAGAATGGGTTTATTATTTTTTCTACGTTAGAAAACTAAGTGTAAGCGCTAAGATTTTTTTCACGCGAATGTCACACACAAAAAAACATGTTCTACTGGGTGAAAAGTCTTATATACAGGGTGTCCCGCATTGAGATTTCATAACTTTAAGGGTTCATTCTGCACGTCATTTGTCGTTCAGCGACGCAAAAATGAGCGTTCTATCTCAACATGTTGCAGGGCTACTCAAACTTTTGTCTATTTTAAAAACTACTGGTTTTTTAAGAAAAACTGTGTTTTCGGGATTTGCGATCAATGTATCATAAATAACGTGTTCACTTTTTTAAATTGACTTGCAACGGTAGAAAAGGAAACACAATTTCAATTTAATGTATTGAATTAAGGGTTCACGTTTATTGCTTTATTACCTACCAAGCAATATTTATACATTCTTACGCATTTCGACACAATTTATTTAATTAAAAAAATATCAATAAATTGCAAATGAATTGCAATATATATATATATATATATATATATATAGTATTCTTTTTGAATTTTATTACCCTATATATGAATATGTATAGTCACGTATGGTTTTGTTATAAAAATATTTAAACACATCAGTAGGTCGAAAGCAAGCCCATATCGGTTGATTATATGGTTCCCGAAATATGATGATATATATGAGTTATTGACAGTAGGTACTGGAAATTCATAATTGTTTCCAGTAGTTCGGAGGTGGTATTATGATCACCAACATGAATGATACCAACCGACGAGAGTCGGAAAAATCGATGGTCGTAGGTATATCTTAAAGCTTTAATTACCTGCACACTATTTGAAGAGTTTTTGGGTGATGGTCGGCTATAGGAAAACTTTTATTTTTGCTATAAAACGGTGTTATTAAAAATGATTTCCTAATATTTTTTTCTTTTCAGAAAGTTATTTCTAACGTATTTACGGCATGGAACGAGAATCGTTCGTAGGTGCGCAGAAACTCGACCGCATGTAAACAATATTCAGATTAGCAGCGAATCGTTCTCTGGTACACTACAAATATGGATAATCTGTTTGCAGATGAAGTTCTTTCTTGTCTGCTAATCCAACGCTAATCAAAGCGTTGCTGTGAGAGTAGTTGTTTGTTCAAAAATGTTCGAGATACTACATTCTTGTCGAAAGATGAAATTGCTATTATCCTCATGATTGCGTAGAACGGGCCAGTTTCCATCATGGTTAGGTACTTGACAAGTTACAGTGTTACCGATAAAAGAGGGATGCTAAAATAGTAATCCCGCATACTGCACAGAAAACGTTTCCTTTTGTTTCATTATGTGAATCGCGTTTATCCTGAAGCATTTCATCCGTAGATTTTTTTCCCATCTCTCAATTTATTTACAAAACTTTACTAAAAGAATTTCAGGCCCAACCGATTGGAACCTGGAGCCAGGCTTAAATCTATGCCTTATTCTACTTATTCTACACTTAAGTACTATAAGGGACTGCCAAATGTACAAAGGGAGTCTTAGCCTACTTGGTCTATAGTACTAGATCTAGGGGGAGACAAAGTTGCATAGGGAGGGACTATACAAGGAGATTACATAACCTAACTTAAAGCTAACTTATACTATTTAAAATAATTACAATGTATACATTAAGCTGCTCCTTCTACTAGGTCCAGGATCCGCCTGGTGCTGTCCTGCCATCTCTGCGGTAGTAGTGGGGGTGTCACGTCCCTGAAGAGATTTTTCCCACCCTCCCAAAAAAAGTTTGTACATAAAGAGCTCCAGCCCCAAAGGATTAGGACCTGGAGCTAGGCTTAAAACTACACCTTATACGCAGTATCGGAGGCCGCCATAGAATTCATCCATCGAAACCTTGCAGCTCGTAGATTTATTCGAGACCTATCAGCTACAGATCTGAGTTCCCATTGGACATAGTGATGTCCAATCAATTCCAGTAGCCTATCGAATCTTGACAACTCGCTCTTTCTTACAAGCTAAAACAGAATCCACATGCCACGAGCGAAAGTCATTTGAAAACTAGACCTTTTTTTAGCAATTTCGATGTATTATCGTTATATACGAATAGCCACAGATGATGCCTAACTAATTTAGCGCAAATGAATCAGGTGTTTGTCCATTCAGAAATAGACGCAACAACAAATAATAAAGAAACTGAAAGTGTTCTCATTGGCTAAGAGAAACAAGTTAGAATTCTCGTAACAGCGCACGAATCAATTGGCAAGACGATCGCTTTCAGTTTGCGTTAGACAAATCACTGGTGGACATGTATGAGTGTAATTTTACATTAAACACCTCGTTTTATAAATATGAAATAGATTGTGTTATTGAGTTACATTATATATTAAAATAATGTGGTTACAGATTAAAATACTGAACTCAACATGAGAATTTAAGACGCAGGAGAGCTAAGGGGTTGAATCTTCAAAATTCAGAGTTCACTCCCAACTAATCATATTTGGAACTGTTCATCTAAGTAAAATAAGAATTCACTGAAAAATCATTTTTTAATTTCTGCCTTCAGAACACAAAGTTCTTCTAAAGTTCTGGTATGAATTTCTAAAGTACTATCTGGAATTTATGGCTGGGCGAGTTGCCTTAGACGAAATAGAATCTAATAGTGTCAAGAATAAGGTAAAAATAGTTCACAATAAACTAGATCGACCTGACTTCGTGGCACAAAAACTGCTGGTCCGTCCCCGCTCTATTCGCCATCTAGACTCAGCTTTACTTACTCATTGTTGCTTTTACACATATACTCACTTCGATGAAGGTTTTATTTATAAAAATACACAAAAGCAATCTCTCACTTTAATCTCTTTTCCAAGGTGGAAATTATAGAGGCTTGGTCATAATTGTTAATAAAACAATAGTTTTATATAAAATTGAGATTCTATTGTCAACTGGTCGGCGTGAATTTCAAGCTTTCAGAAGGGCAATAAAGAAAAATAGAAAGAGTTAATACTAACAGTAATATATATGAATACCAGATTCCCAGAAGAAGAAATATATATAATATAATTAATACAAACTCTTTCTTTATTTATGTTTATTGCTCTAATAAAGTCTGTATAAAAATGAATTTATAAAATGAATCAATGAATGAAGTTCTTCCTAATCCAATAGGTACACTCGGTAAGCAACTCTATGTAGAGGCTAGGTTAGCTCAGTGGTAGAGCACTTAGCAGACTAATATGCTGGAGGACCTGAGTTCAAGTCCCGAGCAAGCACTAAATATTTTTATCTTCTAGTGGCTTCCTTATGGGTAGGATTCGGCCTCCCTGACTCATCCTAGGCCAAGCCAGCCTTTAAATGATTGATTAATCGGTACCTTGGTGCTAATGACCCTGCTTGCAGTCGAAGAAGCCAGGGGAAAATCAGGCGGTTGGAGCATAGTATTGACCACACTATCTCCCTAGTGTGCAGTATGGTCATGAATTTGATAACTCTATAGTATCTGTCACATAGGGACCTGGTAGCCTGTTATGGGACTGATTTTTTTTTTCTTTTTTTTTCAGCATAAATATGCTTTAGCGATCAGTCACCGCTAAAAAACGTTGCAAAAAAGTGTCACAGAAAAGCGTCCGCGCAGGTGCAGTGGCATTCGCACAGGCGAACTGGCGTTCGCGCATGCGCAGTGGCATTCGCGCATGCGCAGTGGCGTCCGCGCATGTGCAGTGGCGTTGGCGCATGCACAGTGGCCGATATATCGGGTAGGCCTAGCGTTACAAAAAAGTGTCACAAGAAGTTGTCCGCTGGCGTTCGCACATGCGCATGTTATACACATTATGTTATACACATTACATAGGTTTGTCGGGTAGACCTAAAGCATATTTATGTTCCTGAATTTGAGCAGAAGGCTCTAAACGAAATAATTTTTTTCTTTTTCCCCTCTTTTTTTAATCAATTCTATGTAACTACATAGTCAATTATATATTTACAATTTCCTAATTTATTTTAGTCACTATTTGGTGCTAAGCTTTATATCAATAGTCAATTACTATTATTACTTGTATTTTATTTTATCCCATTTATAAATATATATATATATATATATATATATATATATATATATATATATATATATATATATATATATATATATATCAAAATTGAAAACCAAGCCAGCATGTTTTTACCAATATTAGTAATCTTTATTGACTTACAGTTTTTAACAACAACTATAACAATGTTATTTCTAACAATGTTATAAATACGAAAGATTAAAAAATTGCTTCAGGTTTTGGCGGCTGCAGAGCCTGAAGACTTAGCGTGCCAATATAATTATGTAAGGATGGCGCCTTTTTTCCGCGCGCGAACTTATATTTGTCACAGCTGATCACCGAAACCTCTGGCAAATTCGCTGCAGCTTTATTAAGCCAAAACCATTCACTTGACGGGCATTGTATCAGTTATTTTAGTAAATTAGATCTACTTTTATAGTCCTGAAGCATTAAAAGAAGAGATATCGATTTACTTTATATTTCTATGCAGCTTATTATAGTGTAGTCTGTAGTTTAGTATTTATCTCAATGTAAATGAGTAGAACTTGTAGGAACTGCGTCATCTTAGCGCGTTTCCGTTGTTACTCGTAGCGACATAAGGATAGCTTAGAAAAGAAACAAAAAGTTTCGTTGTTTATATTTCTTCAAAATGACACACCTAATCGAAGAAAAGCGATGTGTTTGGCGTAACAGCAGGCGACAGGAATCTGGTATTTGTAGGAACCCAGCATACACAGAAGCGGGGGATATTTCTCACCCCGCCTTCTCCCTCATTTTTAAGGAAGACAGTGTATGTTAACACAAAAAAAAAAAATTTGTATTTAACGTTTGTACGCTAATCAAATATTTGTTTCCAATACTTCCTTAACTCAAAACGTAACTAAAATTTAAATAGTTTAGCTTGAAAGAATGACAAACGTCTGGAACAAATTTTAACTAAATTAATTGTTACCCAAACGAAACATTAGTTAGAAAAACAAGTTTTATGCAATTTTCTCGGAAATGCTTACTGATATTGCCTTAAGAATGGGTTTATTATTTTTTCTACGTTAGAAAACTAAGTGTAAGCGCTAAGATTTTTTTCACGCGAATGTCACACACAAAAAAACATGTTCTACTGGGTGAAAAGTCTTATATACAGGGTGTCCCGCATTTAGATTTCATAACTTTAAGGGTTCATTCTGCACGTCATTTGTCGTTCAGCGACGCAAAAATGAGCGTTCTATCTCAACATGTTGCAGGGCTACTCAAACTTTTGTCTATTTTAAAAACTACTGGTTTTTTAAGAAAAACTGTGTTTTCGGGATTTGCGATCAATGTATCATAAATAACGTGTTCACTTTTTTAAATTGACTTGCAACGGTAGAAAAGGAAACACAATTTCAATTTAATGTATTGAATTAAGGGTTCACGTTTATTGCTTTATTACCTACCAAGCAATATTTATACATTCTTACGCATTTCGACACAATTTATTTAATTAAAAAAATATCAATAAATTGCAAATGAATTGCAATATATATATATATATATATATATATATATATATATATATATATATATATATATATATATATATATATATAGTATTCTTTTTGAATTTTATTACCCTATATATGAATATGTATAGTCACGTATGGTTTTGTTATAAAAATATTTAAACACTTCAGTAGGTCGAAAGCAAGCCCATATCGGTTGATTATATGGTTCCCGAAATATGATGATATATATGAGTTATTGACAGTAGGTACTGGAAATTCATAATTGTTTCCAGTAGTTCGGAGGTGGTATTATGATCACCAACATGAATGATACCAACCGACGAGAGTCGGAAAAATCGATGGTCGTAGGTATATCTTAAAGCTTTAATTACCTGCACACTATTTGAAGAGTTTTTGGGTGATGGTCGGCTATAGGAAAACTTTTATTTTTGCTATAAAACGGTGTTATTAAAAATGATTTCCTAATATTTTTTTCTTTTCAGAAAGTTATTTCTAACGTATTTACGGCATGGAACGAGAATCGTTCGTAGGTGCGCAGAAACTCGACCGCATGTAAACAATATTCAGATTAGCAGCGAATCGTTCTCTGGTACACTACAAATATGGATAATCTGTTTGCAGATGAAGTTCTTTCTTGTCTGCTAATCCAACGCTAATCAAAGCGTTGCTGTGAGAGTAGTTGTTTGTTCAAAAATGTTCGAGATACTACATTCTTGTCGAAAGATGAAATTGCTATTATCCTCATGATTGCGTAGAACGGGCCAGTTTCCATCATGGTTAGGTACTTGACAAGTTACAGTGTTACCGATAAAAGAGGGATGCTAAAATAGTAATCCCGCATACTGCACAGAAAACGTTTCCTTTTGTTTCATTATGTGAATCGCGTTTATCCTGAAGCATTTCATCCGTAGATTTTTTTCCCATCTCTCAATTTATTTACAAAACTTTACTAAAAGAATTTCAGGCCCAACCGATTGGAACCTGGAGCCAGGCTTAAATCTATGCCTTATTCTACTTATTCTACACTTAAGTACTATAAGGGACTGCCAAATGTACAAAGGGAGTCTTAGCCTACTTGGTCTATAGTACTAGATCTAGGGGGAGACAAAGTTGCATAGGGAGGGACTATACAAGGAGATTACATAACCTAACTTAAAGCTAACTTATACTATTTAAAATAATTACAATGTATACATTAAGCTGCTCCTTCTACTAGGTCCAGGATCCGCCTGGTGCTGTCCTGCCATCTCTGCGGTAGTAGTGGGGGTGTCACGTCCCTGAAGAGATTTTTCCCACCCTCCCAAAAAAAGTTTGTACATAAAGAGCTCCAGCCCCAAAGGATTAGGACCTGGAGCTAGGCTTAAAACTACACCTTATACGCAGTATCGGAGGCCGTCATAGAATTCATCCATCGAAACCTTGCAGCTCGTAGATTTATTCGAGACCTATCAGCTACAGATCTGAGTTCCCATTGGACATAGTGATGTCCAATCAATTCCAGTAGCCTATCGAATCTTGACAACTCGCTCTTTCTTACAAGCTAAAACAGAATCCACATGCCACGAGCGAAAGTCATTTGAAAACTAGACCTTTTTTTAGCAATTTCGATGTATTATCTTTATATACGAATAGCCACAGATGATGCCTAGCTAATTTAGCGCAAATGAATCAGGTGTTTGTCCATTCAGAAATAGACGCAACAACAAATAATAAAGAAACTGAAAGTGTTCTCATTGGCTAAGAGAAACAAGTTAGAATTCTCGTAACAGCGCACGAATCAATTGGCAAGACGATCGCTTTCAGTTTGCGTTAGACAAATCACTGGTGGACATGTATGAGTGTAATTTTACATTAAACACCTCGTTTTATAAATATGAAATAGATTGTGTTATTGAGTTACATTATATATTAAAATAATGTGGTTACAGATTAAAATACTGAACTCAACATGAGAATTTAAGACGCAAGAGAGCTAAGGGGTTGAATCTTCAAAAGGAGTTGCACGCTAAATGTGAAGGAAAAGATGTACGTTGTAGAATAAATAGTGGGATCATAAAGTTCAGTGGTTCATATACATCTCACGACACGCTTTAAGTTTCACTATCATTATTAGTTTAAAGGAAGCTACTAATAAAAACAATAAATCAGTTTAACATTACCATCTGAATTCCCCATTTTTATGGAGAGAAAGTGTTGAGTACTTATCTTTTACATTTTGTAACATTCCTTTACGCGTACTTCATTTAATCATACTTATAAAGAATGAAGAAATAAATAGCGAGGAAAAGGAAATTCATTTAAAAAGAATAAACAAATGCATTTACATGGAATTGCCTAACTGTAGCACATTTCATTAACTTTCATATGCCATTTTATGTATCTCGTTTAAAAAAAAAAAAAAAAAAAAAAAAAAAAAAAAAAAAAAAAAAAAAAAAAAAAATCGTTTGCAGCTAAAAACAATTTTAAAAAAACTTGAGGACTGTCTTTCTAGAAAAGTTTGTAAGTTTTCGAATAGATCCTGTTCTCGTTCCACGATTCCCAACTGTTTTCGAGACATTTGAGAAAATATTCAAACATCCAAAAACTGCTCATCTATATTAATAAAATATAATTTTTTTGAATACTTAACTTCGAACGTAACAAAAACTTAAATGTATACGTTTAGATGAATTTTAAACATCTAGAAAATGTTTCAACTGTCATTTCTAAGTAGCAAAACAGAAAATAAGATGTTATCCACTTTTCTCGATAAAAGTAGCAAATATCGACTTGAAAGCGGCTTCATTCATTTTCCTACGTTAGAAAACCTATAAAAAGTCTACCTAAAAGAAAGGCTGCAAACATCTCTAAGCACTAAGAGTTCACCCAACAAAACATTTTCTGGTGAACGGATTCTGTTGGTTAACGAACTTGACCCTATAAATGTTTGTACCAGATTTCACCAAAAACGGATAATTTTTTTAGCCTGCTAGAGAGCAAACAGACAAATATATATGTGCGTGTGTGTGTGTGTGTGCGCGCGCGATCGACGGCCCATAAGAGGGTTTCTGAGGGAACCGCGCTAAAATACAAATCATTTAATTGCAAATTCCCAACTCGTAGGATGTTTAATTAGGATGAGGGTTTTCTCCTTATGGAGTGAGGGAGGAAAAGCTATATTAAATGTACCAGAAATATTTATAAAATGTAACAGATGCACGCATATAAATTTTAAATTTATATACAGATAGGAAACGCGCTAAAAATCTAAAAAAACAGGAGGAAAAGGAACTTATTTCGATGAAGAATGTAGATTTGTTTAAGCAGCTTCTGTGAGTGTGACAGTATTAAATCAAGGAAGGGAGAGTACCTAGGCCACCTGTTCTATAGCCTAGTTTTATAATCTGATTGGCAACATTTTTAACTGGGGAAACTCAAGAAATTCGCGCTATTTTCCGTTGATCTTGTTGATTTCTTGTAATTCTAATGCGTTTTATTTTCACCCTGTCCTACCACCATTTTATCTAAGCTAATATCCTACAATATTTTTATAGACATTACTGTAATTAAATTAGGTAAGTACTATTTTTTATTATCATTTTATGATATTTATGCAGGGGGGGGGGGGTTCTGGACAAGTTGGAACGTCCTCCACACTTCCTCCAGTGGGTATTGTGGGCTGACGAAAGTTCGTTATCCAGTGTCATCGTCCACAGCAGGCAAAATGGACGAGAATACAAGGGCATTTGAAAGAATTATGAGAAATTCTCGGCAGGTCCTAAGTGGAGTGAGGAGGAATTTGAAAGCAAGGTTAGTAGCTTGCCTCATGAATTAAGTCCGAAATATTGAAGCTGCAGAACAGGCCTAATTTCTACGGGCGCTGGAATGATAATCTTACAACTTTAAAGTTTTTTTTTTGTTTTTTTTTTTTTTGTGTGTTTTTTTAGGTAGAAACTTTTTTATCTGCCCACAGGCGAGGGCAAGTATTCTATCCTCTAGTCTGGGAGGGGTTAGCTGGTTCATGAAATTCATACATGACCTGTGAAATCCTTAATGAGTAATTTCAGCGATTGATTAAAAGCTTATGACAAAGAGCTCTTGATAAGCTTTGAGGATAACCTCATGGAAGCATTTCTGTCAATTGTAAAATATGACTTATAGTCCTCTTATTAATGCCGCTGACAGGCTCGTTTTTCAATATACTTGTAATTTTTTATACTAGAAGATGCTTTTAAATAAATTCAGACGAGTTTTTTTTGTGTAAGGCAATGCTAATAAAACATGTAAAAAAAAAAAATCTAAATCAGCCACCATTTGTCTATTGGAATAGAATAGCCCACGTATACGCTGTTAATGGTCATTTTGACCATAAGGAGTCATTTCTGACCTATGGTGCCGTTGACTTTTTTCATCCTCATGACTCGTAGATTCGAAATATGCTATAACAAAATTTGACCTTGAATAACATTTCAAGGTAAATTTTGCGCGGGTAAATATGGGGATTATTTTTTCCTATCTCACATTGGAGAATCATCTGGCAAACGGATGACCATTATTTTTGGGACACCCTGTACATCCCATATCGAACTCGAGATATGTGGCGACTTTTCATTTTCTAAGGTTCAGTTCATTTTAGGAGTGACATTTGACTCCATTTTAGGAGCGCTATAAAAGTCTATTTTTTGTCAGATATAGAAGGCTATTTTGAAAGTGATGTAGAAGTATATTTTAGAATAGGTTTAGAAGTTTCGTTGAGAAACAACATAGAAGTCCTGCCTTATAGCGACAGAAGTCAATTGTAGGATTGATATAGAATGTTGTTGGTATGATGGGACGAGATACATTTGCCTACTTCATTTAGTTACCAGAAATCGCCCTGAGTTGTAGAAACAAAATATAAAAATAGAATAAAAAATCTGTCAATCTTAATATTTTTCAAATCCATTTTATCACTTTTAAAATAACTATTCTTAACTTATATTCTTTGCCCTTCATACAGTTTTTATTGATTATTTTTATGTGAGCAAATCACCCTCCCTTCGAGAAGAGATGTTGAGGCTTTATCTTTTTATTTTTTGCAAAAGTTAAAAACGACTAAGTTCAAACTCCTGAGGAGCGTGAATGATGTTTATGTGTGTGAGTTTATTTGTGGTTGCATAGTTTTTTTTTTTTTTTTTTTTTTTTTTTTTTTTTTTTTTTTTTATTTGTTTATTTGAAATCTGTACATAAATCATTTAGTACAATCGTCAAGTTTGTTGATACAGATATTACATGAGTTGATTATAACGGTAAAATTAAAACAAAATAAAAATAATGAGGTATTTGGAAGAAGCCAACCATTGTTGGTACTTCCTAAGGTGGGTAAACAAATGAATTAATGATCACTATGTGATCAGCTACGTTAGTTTATCTCGGGGCCACTGTCTTTTAAGCCGCCGGGGAGGATTGCCTGGATGGGATTGGGAAGATAAGGATAGACCTTCAGGATTAGGATGGTTGGACAATTTGGAGTGGAACATTTGGAAACGGGTTTGGTCAAGGACAAATGGGATGTTAAGGTCATTGTGAAGGGTTTTGTTGGATACATAGAAAGGGGCATTTCCAATTTTGCGGAGGACTTTTGACTGGAAAGCCTGTATTCTGTTGATGTTGGATGTTATTGCAGTACCCTAGAGTTCAAGCCCGTATGTCCATATAGGTCGAATGATTGTTTTGTATATTGTAAGTTTGTTCTGTGTCGTTAACTTAGACGAGGGTCCAAGAAGTCGTCTAAGTAATCCGTATCTCTTGTTCAAATCTTGTCTTTTTAGTCTCGTTTGAGGGTTCCATGTCAATCGGCTATCAAGGTATAATCCTAGATATCGAACCTCGTTGGGTACTGGAAGTGGGGTGTTTTTAGATAGACAGAAGGGCATGATCTCCGGTTGAGAGTGAATGTAACCTGTTTACATCTTTCTGGATTGACTTTTATCCTCCACTTTTCGCTCCAATGTTCTATTGCGGTGAGATGTTCCTGTAGGTGTTGAGATGCAACTGAAGGTTCAGGAGAGATTGATGGGATGGCAGTATCATCTGCGTAGGTTGTCAGTAGGGTTTGGGGATGGTTGCATAGATAAAAACAACGAATAATTTAAAATAAGAGAAACATTTTAGCCTACTTTATTAGCACTTTCCTCCGAAGGAAAGTAGCTATTGAGGTTGCACTCATGGCGGAATTATTTTTTTTTGGGGGGGGGAAGGCTTTCAACCACTTAGGGTCATGACAGCCAAAGTGAGAAATCTGGGTTACTCTAAGAAATTAGTGAGATATTGCGATTGATACAATATAATTATGAAAGTCTGTTATTTTTTTTAGAAATTCATTGGGATAAGTGATATAAATATTATAGTGAAAATCTGATTGGCAAGAGCGAGAGGGAGAGAGAGGGCGCCGGACCACCGATGGCTCAGCCAGACCTCATCTTTCTAAAGAGCGGTCATGATCCCTGTGACATTAGGCTCGGAGCTGAGGATCTGCATGGTGGGACCAGGCCGTCCAGATCCTCTCGAACCTATAGTAAGGGGCCCAACCCAGTCACCAGAGGCCCAGGCCCCTCCAACCACCGCCCGCTCCAGCCAATCAGAAGAGGGAATACATTAAATGGGGGGTTGAATCAAGTTATTTTGACTGCTATATTTTGTTTATTAACTTGGTTGCTTCTAGGAAGTCTAAAACTTTATTTATTTGGGTTTCATTATTTCCTAATATTTCATTGATGGATGTGGAGATATTGTAATTATTTCTTTGAATTTCGTATATTCGGCATTCTGTTAAAATATGTTTTATGGTTAGCTGGGTATTGCATGAGGCACAGAGTGGAGGGGGCTTCTTGGACATTAAATATGAGTGAGTTAATCTGCTGTGACCTATTCTTAATCTCGTGATAATGGATTCGTATTTTCTATTGGTGTTTAGAGACGTTTTCCATGGTTTGACGTTTGTTTTTACTTCTCTCAGTTTGTTTTCACGTATGTCCACCCATTGGCGTTCCCATTCTGCCCAGATGAGTCGTCTTATGTGAGATATGAGATCATTTTTGGGGACTTTATGGAAAGGAGTGCCTTCAGTGATGGCTTTTTTTGCAAAACGATCTACCGCTTCGTTGTTTTGAATGCCACAGTGGCTGGGTACCCACGTGAAAATTACTCTTACATTCCTTCTTCTCAGTTCATGTATGGATTCTAAAATATTGACAATAAGAGGGTGGTTAGTGAATGGATTTAATATTGCCATGAGTGTTGATAGGGAGTCTGAATAGATTATTAGATTGTTTTGTACGGGGGTGAACACGTTTAATGCTTTATATGTTGCAAGGAGTTCTGCTGTGAATATGCTGCTTATGGAGGATAGGGAAAACATGTACGCGTGAGAATTACTTAAGATTGCTGCGCCTACACCATCTTTATCTTTAGAACCATCAGTATAAACCTCATGAGCACCTTGATATCTATTGCGTCGACGTTGGAATTCTGCTATGAATTTTATAGGAAGGGTATGTTTTTTAATGTATTTGGTTAGTGTGAGATCTAAGTTAGTATGAGGGAGTAGCCATGGCGGTTGTGAGGTGTGAGTGTTAAAATCTATAGCCGGTAGATTGACACCTAAATCTGAGAGACGTTCTTTCATTCGTTGAAGGAATGAGGTTCGAATATGGCGGATGGAGTGTTGAGGCTGCAGATATTCATTTTGTGGATGGTTTGGTGAAGATTTAATATTAATATAGTAGGTCAGGGCTAATTGTTCTCTTCTTAATTCTAAAGGGAGCTCGCCGGCGTCTACACACAAGCTTACTACAGGGCTGGATCGAAAGGCCCCTGTAGCTAATCTAATACCACTGTGGTGTATAGAGTCCAGCATTTTTAGGGTCCGAGGACTAGCTGAAATGTAAGCCATGCTACCGTAGTCAAGCTTAGATCCTATTAGACTTTTATAAAGCATGAGCATGCTGGATCTGTCTCCACCCCACTTAGTCGAGGAAAGGGATTTTAGGATATTCATACTTCTTAGGCATGATGCACGAAGAAGTTGGATATGTTTTCTCCAGCACAGTCTACTGTCAAATGTTATGCCAAGAAATTTAATATGATCCGTTGTTTTAATTTGGATATTATTTATAAAAAGTGGAGGGGGGTTAGTTGTTTTCCGTGGGCTAAATAGAATTGAGAAAGTTTTGTCGAGAGCTATGGTGAGACCGTGTTTGATTGACCATTCGTTAAGTGTGTGTAGGGAGTCTTGGATATTCTTCTGAAGCTCATTTACATTTTTACCTGAACCGTAGATAACTAGGTTATCCGCATATAGCATACCTTTAATAGGGATATCTAGTTCGTTTAATATTGAGTTTATTGCACAGGAGAAGAGATAGGCACTGCAGACGCTGCCCTGTGGCACCCCATTTTCCTGTGTGTATTCTGAGGATAGACGGTTTCCTATTCTGACTCGAAATGTTCTTTCATGTAAGAAATTTTGAAAAAAGTGGTAGATATGCCCCTCTATGCCTAAATGAATTAGCCTATCTAGAATAAATCGTCTCCATGTGCAATCGAAGGCGTTTTTAATGTCTATAAAAACTGCAAGGACCTTTTTACGATTATTAAATGCAGTGCATATGTCAGTTTGAAGCCGAACTATGTTGTCACGGGTACTTCTGCCGGGTCTAAAACCGCTTGCCATTTTGCATGTAAATTTTTGTTTTCCATGTGCCAGAAAATTCTATTCATGGTCATTTTTTCCATGAGTTTGCGTAAAGAAGATGTTAACGAAATCATTCTGTAACTATTAGCGATATCATCAGGCTTTCCTTTCTTTAAAATCGGAATAATTGTTGATTTACGCCACATTTCAGGAAAAATGTTAGTTAAAAATACTTTATTTATGAATTTTAGGACTGTGTCTTTACTTTTAGGGTTTAGATTTTTAATCATGGAAATAATTATATTATCAGGTCCGGGCGAGTTATCTTTTCGAGTTTTTAGGGTTATGTGCATTTCAGATGGAGTAAACGGTAGGTTAAGAGGGTTAAGCGGATCGGTGTTTAAGTGACGGGGAATGGTTTCTATAAATAATTTCCTTTGTAGGAATTCAGGACTATAGTTCGAGTTAGATGATGTGGATTGGAAGACGGTACCTATGTGATGAAGGATTTCAGAAGGTTCGGTTATAATTTGGTTATTATGTTTTAAGTGGGTGATTGTAGAAACCTTGTATCTTCCTGTTATTCTCCGAATGGTATTCCACATTTCAGAAGATGGAGTATGGCAGTTGATCTGTGATATGAAGTTACGCCATGAGCTAAGTTTAGCTTGATTTAATGTAAATCTAGCATGTTTCCGCGCGTTTAAATAGATTTCAAGATTATCGGAGGACGGATGGGTTTTTGATTTGCTAAGAAGTTTTTTCCTATTTTTGACAGCTTTTTCACATTCTTTATTCCACCAGGGGACTGATGGAGTTCCGCGGAATGACTTACTCTGTGGGATATATTGTTGGGCTGCATCTAATATAATATTATTTATTTTATCTAGAGTAATGTTTATGTTGGGTTCATTTATATCAATGTCGGAAAGGTCAGCAGAAAGCTTGTATGAATCCCAGTTAGCTTCTTTGGGTTTCCATCGTGGGATATAATCGATTATAGGTGTCCTATCTATGGTCTCTATCATAATAGGGAAGTGATCAGATCCATATAGATCAGTAAGTACTTTCCATGTACATCTGGGTATTAGGATAGGGTTAGATATAGATATGTCTATTATTGATTGTGTTCCGGTTGAGTGATTGAGATGTGTGGGTGAGTTTTCGTTTAGAATTCCTAATATATTATTTTCTATGAAGGTTTCTATTATTTTACCTCGATGATCTGTCAAATTGGCATGCCATAATCTGGAATGACTATTTAGATCCCCCAGGAGATAGACGGGATAAGGAAGCTGGAGATATAGGTTATCAAGCTGTGATAAGGTGAAGGGATGACCAGGAGGTAAATACACGGAGCAAAGCGTGAAGGAGAACTCCCCGTGTACACGTACAGCAACAGCCTGTAAGTTAGTTTGAAGAGGAATACTAGAACAGGGGATAGATTCAGAGATTAGAATACTAACACCTCCACAAGCTATCCTCCCTTCAGTATAATCATCTCTGAAAACTTTGAAATTTTTAAGTTTAAAAGAGTTTGTGGTTTTTAAGTGAGTTTCTTGTAGGCAAATGGCATGAAAATTAACGTCTTTTAAAAGAGTGATTAGATCAGATATATGATGTAGAAGACCATTGATATTCCTCTGGAGAATTAGCATGGGGTTTTTAATGTTGTTATTAAATGTATGATTGTAGTGAAAATTATAAGTCTACAACTTTAAAGATTATTGTTTCAATTTTATCATTGTTTTATGATTCTATTTTTAGCTCTGGGTGGTCGAGGAGATTCCCCTTTGATTCCCTGCCCTGAGTTAATTGTACCGTTAGCTGAGAAAACTGAACTTTGTGAAGGGGGTCTTTCACGTTTATCTCCTCTCTTAATGTTTAAATCTTGAGATGATTGCTTTATTGGGAGTTGTGATTTTGTATTATTTTTAACATTTGAAATATTAGAAGTAGAGGTAGTACATATACTATCTACATTTGGGGGCTCTGAGTTATTTTTATTAATCGATTTTTCGAGAATAGTAATTTTTTTTGATAAAATTTCGACTACATTTGCAAGTTTTTCTATTTGTGACACGAGTGAGCTTGAAGTGGAGGGAGCCGTAGCAGTTTGTGCATAGCTCTGAGAGCAAGACGAATCCTGGGGTCTAGGCTCGAGTAATCTCTCAGCCTGTATATATGAAATTTTATTTAAGACCCATAATTCTTCTAAACGCTTTTCTCTTTTGTATACTGGGCATGAAGCATACCATGAAGGGTGGGGGCCGCTACAATTTATGCACTTGGTAGTAGCACATTCACCCTCATGCTTTGCACCTGCACATTTTCCACATTTTGGAATATTTTCTTTACACATACGTGATCCATGTCGAAAGCGATAGCATGTAAAACATATCAATGGTCTGATGTACGGTACGACTCTGACACTAAGGAAATCAAGTGTTATTCTATCGGGTAAGTCAGCCCTATTGAAAGTGAGAATAAATGATGAGGTGGGAATTTTTTCATAGTTTTGAGTTTTATATATTCTTTTAACACTAACAACGTTCTGACTTGATAGTTCAACACATAATTCGTTTTCACTACAGTTCTGGAACTCATCACAGGTAATGAGACCTTTGGAAAAATTTAATGTTTTATGTAGGGAAAAATTTATTTTAAAATTCTCGTATGATTTAACATTAGCGAAGTTGTAAAAGTCTTTTTCAATTTCGATTTCTAGAAGAACAATTCCAGTTTTCAAAAATTTTATTTTAGCATTAGGGGCATAGCTTTTAATGAATCGACTTACTTTAAAGTGACTAAAGTCCCGAAAGGTTTTCTTTTCGCTATTTTTTTTTTTTTTTTTTTTTTTTTTTTTTTTTACGGCGCATCTACATGTAGGTCATTAGCGCCGTCTTTTCGCTGCAATATCTGCAATGGTCATCACAACGAATTTTTTGGACCATTTCCCTTCAAGTTTTTTAAAATTAAGAAATTGGGGATCCGGGGGTTTAGGTTCCAACGTGTCGCTGGAGGTCATATTAAATAGTGAATGGAACTATTAATCAACTGACAATCAGTCTACAAAATAGTTTTTTTTTTTTTTTTTTTTTACGGCGCATCTACATCTAGGTCATTAGCGCCGACATCCAGGGTGCAGCGAGGAATTTTACCAGCGAGCCGTGGGATGATAAAATTCCTGCCGGAGGTTGGGAATCGAACCCACCATCTCCCGCTTATGAATCCAAGGCGCTAGCCATTAGACCTACAAAATAGTTAAAATAAAAAAAAACAATAAAAAAAAAAAAAAAAAAAAAAAAAAAAAAAAAAAAAAAAAAAAAAAAAAAAAAAGAGAAAAGGAAGAAGTTTTGTAAAAAAAACTAAATCGGTCTATCGGAAGGGGGGGATTTACTTTGTACTATGTTTGAATTGAATTGAAACAGGTGTTTTTTATTTTTTTATTTTATTTATCAATATAGGTTATTTTAAACAAATTATTCAGGAATGCACTCGATTCGGAAAGTGCTTAGTTATGCAGCTCCTGCGTGACGGATTTTTCATTAATTAATTTGTGTCAAGTTATATTCTGATAAAATTGAATATTTACACCCCCAGATTTTATATATATATATATATATATATATATATATATATATATATATATATACACACACACATACACAAGGGTCGCCGAATATGGCGTACTATATTGGGAATGTGTTTGTGAATGTGTTCAATCCATTCATAGCTGCACGGGCGGCAAATGGCGGGCGTACACCGCATTGCTGATTGCTTATAGCTAGCACAGCCAAGGAATCTCAATGTTACTTCTTGCTTCCACTTAATTTCAGCAGCTCCAAAAATAGCAAAGTCTTCGGCTAAGAATTCGATTCCACATGATTGTAAATGTATTTTGAGAAAGATAGAAGTATTGATCTAGTGTGAAGGACCAAGGTTAGCTTTTACCCATCCACAAATTGGCAATAAGTTACATAATGATGGTAAGTTACATGAACAACGACTAACTATTTGTATATGTATATATACACACACTTATATATATATATATATATATATATATATATATATATATATATATATATATATATATATATATTTTTAGATGGAACGGCATTTTTCTCCAGCGGTGGTACTCCTCCTCACTTCTTCCCGGAATATTTCGATGGATTCATCTCCATCTTCTTCAGCCAGGTACTTGTTTCTTCCTCGGTGGTAGCCAAGGGAATGACATTTTTCTCGATCTGGGCGCCTTTTCTCCCCACAAGCCACAGTATTGGCGGACGAATGGTGTTGAAGCTCCCTGGTGTAGTTGGGATTCTGTCCGTTGGCAGCGCTGATGGTATTGCGTCTTTTTTTTTTTTTTTTTTTTTTTTTCCTCTCCTGCTTCTATTTTCCTCGCCGTAAGGTTTTATATGTTTGATGTTATTTTTCGTCGCTGGGATAGTATTTTTAGATGGAACGGCATTTTTCTCCAGCGGTGTTACTCCTCCTCACTGAGGAGGAGTACCACCGCTGGAGAAAAATGCCGTTCCATCTAAAAATACTATCCCAGCGACGAAAAATAACATCAAACATATATATATATATATATATATATATATATATATATATATATACATATATATATGTTATATATATATATATATATATATATATATATATATATATATATATATATATGTATATATATATTTGTCTGTTTGCTAACCCACGGGCTTAGTAAAGTCCGACTCGCAGGAACTGCGTCATCTTAGCGCGGTTACAAACATCTCGAAGAAATGGAATAGATTAGCATCACAAATCACAGGAAACTGACAGTAGCAAACTTACACAGAAGCGGATAATTCTTAATCTGTATAAGTCAATACAATTATGTACTGAAAACGTACTTACTCTTCGACTACTGCTGAGAATGCTCTATTCTAAACAACCAAAAATTCGTTGTCATTTTTACTATTTAGTCATGTTTTACTAGCAAATTCGTTTTACTGTTATAATCAACTGTAAATATGTGTTTCATGGCGAATAAAATTCAATTCTGACGTGGGTTAAATCTTTCTTTAAAATAAGAAATAACGATAACTACAGTTAGAGGCTATGAGGAAGGTTATATAGATAGGATAATTCAAAACAAACTACGTCATCATGATTAGCAACTGCCATCTTGATTACCACAGCCACTCCGAACTTACCAATACCTTTCACCGTTTCTTAGCTTATTTTACTACAATACTAATTTTACTGATAAATGCAATTTAAAACAAAAAACAACCAACTAAAAAGTCAGATAAACCCTTTCAAAACAACAGAACAAACACTTTTTAAGATTTAAGCGCTTATATCTCTGATTGACGTTTCCCCATCGAATATTGCTTCAGAACCATTTTTGTAGAGAATTTAATAAGCATTCGAATGGTAACCTTCCATTACCACGATTTCCCTACCGTTATCGAGATATTTACGAAAAATGTATGAAGATCCGAAAACTTTTCATGTCTATTAATAAAATATTTTTTTTCACATACTTCCTTAACTCCAAATATAATCAAAATTTAAACATCTTAGTTGGTATTAATTTCCAAGATGTAGAAAATATTTCAATTGAATCCCGCGATTATAAGTACCCACTAAAAAATAATGACCTACAAAAACATTGATTCCACTTTTCTCAGGAACGGTTACAGATATCTCCTTGGAAAAGGTTTCATTCGTTTTCCTATGTTAAGAAACCTAGAAAACAAGTACCTGCAAGCATATGCACTCAAAAACGTAAGCGTAACGATTTTTTTTTGTGCGAATTTCGCCCCAAACACGATCTTTCCGTGGGCGGATTCTGCTGGTTCACGAACTTGACCTTTCAAATTAGAAGACAGATTTTTGTACGAAATTTCATAAAAATCGGGCCATTTTTGAACTTGCTAGAGCGCGAACAGACAAGCATATATATATAAATATATATATATATATATATATATATATATATATATATATATATATATATATACAAATTTTAGCCACCTATATTTTCGTGATCTATAGGGTCTGAAACGTGAAAGTTTCTAGTCGGCACTTCCAGATTGCGTCATGAGGTCAACCTCATAAGCGGGTTCTCCCTATGGAGGTAGGGAGTAACCGCGCTAAAAACGGTCCGATTTTGATGAAATTTGGTACAAGACCTTTTGTATAATATGGAAGGTCAAGTATGACAACCAGCAAAATCCGTCTCCCAGATGATGATTTTTGGAGAGAAATTCGCGCGAAAAAATCGTAACGTTTACGTTTTCGAGTTCATATGTCTGCAGGTATTCGTTTTATAGGTTTCTTGGCATTGGAAAACGAATGAAACCATTTTTAAAGCAATATCTGTAACCGTTTTTGAGAAAACGTGGAAAAGAAAATGTGTAACTCAGTTTCGGTTTGGGTACTTAGAATCTTGGGATTCAATTGTTTACTATTTGGTTACATTTTGAATTAAGGAAGTATTCGAAAAAAATATGTTATTAATAGACATGAAATGATGTCGGATATTCTATATTTTCGTATTTATCTCGAAAACGGTTCCGAAATTGTGGTAAGTGGAAAGTGACCAATCGAAAGCTTACTAAAGTTTCTACAAAAAATGTTGTGAAGCAATTTTTGGTGGGGCAATTTCAATCGGAGGAATAAGTCCATACATCTTTAAAAGTTAGAGTGCATTACAACGTTATAAGCTACGAATTTTATGTAAGCATTGAGAACAGCTGTGATTACAAAAAAAAATCTCCGGCTTCCTCCAAAATGAGGGAGGTCACATTTCAAACTAGACATGTTAAAGTAAAGATTTGAACAAATATTATCTGCTTATCCGATCATAACACCGCAAAGAAAGGAAAGGATTAGAGTATGCCTTTGTTTTTACGCTATCCAGTTTACCGTATTGGCTCAGATAACACATGTACCCATGTCAAAACACTTTTAATTCCAGTTCTTTATAGGTTCTAACGTTGTTTACTCATGAGCACTCATGACTTAAAATGAAATACCGCGATTTGTGTGACTGCTTGTCGTACAAACTTCTACGTATTCTTTCAACAAAACCACCCCAAATTAATTTAAATATACTCAAAATACTTCTTGCAACTTGTTTTCATGAGTTCAACCTATTACGAATATCTCAAATATTTTTAAGCCCCAAAAGGCTTTGGTCCAAGTATTTTACAAATATTTTGCACGTGTGATTTTATGTTCATTTGTTAATAAGTTCTCTGCTTTCACTTCTTCAATGATTACTATACATTTTTCCGTAGGTTATTTTTTTTTTTCGTTTTTAACGGCGCATCAACTATTTGGCTATTAGCGCCGGGCTATCTACAGGTTACCACCCTTTTATAATGCCAACAGCACATGGTTCCGTGGCTTATTATGCACCGCTTTTGTGTTCCCTGCGATGTCCATGTGTCCGAGTATTACTTTAATGTTATAATTTTGAACAAAATTATAAATTTCTTGAAATATTTCGTTCGTTGTGAAAGTAGAAGCAAATGCATATTTTGATTTCAGGCTCTGCTCTGCAGGTTCTCGCCTTGAATGCTTTGATGGAGACATTTCACGGTTAGCTTTATCCCATACTATCGGACATTTGAGAAGGACCCACCCAAATTTTGGTTTTCTTCTTAGTCAAAACAGTGTCATTCGAAACATCCTATAACTTCACTAAAGGCTGTTCCTTGAGGTCATTCTAGACTGCAAACCTTCAAAGCGGAGAAGAGCTGCATGTTTAACATAAACCCCTTAGAGATGGCCCAGTTACGCTATTGTTAGCATCGCCTCTTGCTCTATTTTAGGTTAGGCCTTTATCATCTCTCTCCTACGCCTCTTCGCTTCTATCATGTCATTCGCTTCTCAGTCCTCTTCCAATATAATCTTCAAATCCCTGATTGAATCACTAAAAAATTGATTTAATAAAGCAATAACAATTTCTTTACACTAGAGGATATCCTTGAAGTTATTCATATTTTGTAAAAATACCTACTAGACCTCGAAAGGAGATAATGTGAATGTTATATATTAGTGAAAAAGCTGAGACAGAACAAAAAACTTTTGGAAAGGTCAAAGGGTATTCTTATACTGATTATTTTGTGATTTTGCCAACGTTAGATGTCAGCAGTCCAATTTCTAAATAAACAAGAAAATTGATTATATGCAAAGAAACTTCAAGTCGGTCGGTTTCTCCTGTATTTTTCATATACAAACAGAAAAGTTAAAACTAGAAAAATCGCTCAGTTTGAAATAAATTATGGAAAAACACTTCAATTGTTCTACACTGCAATCATTTTTTAACAAATCTGATGGAATGTAGCAATTGAGGTTCAACTATGGAACGAATTTTTCAAAACCATGTTTAAATCTTCATCTATCCTTCCTACTAACGTTTATATATTTAAAAAAAATATTCATCTTGTTAAAGCAACATTACTATAATCTTTTATGAAAAAAAAAAAAAAAAATTATGGGAAAATATCTTAAAGTAGATCGTTCTACAAAGACGCCTTCCTCCCAGAGGGACGTAGTTATAGAGGTTGTATTCTAGGAAGAATTTTCAAAACCAAAAATTTAAATCTTCTATCTTTTCTAATAGGTACCGAAAATGGCCTTCTATAAAATGTACATATCGTCCGTACCATATCAAACTATCTAATGTTCGCTGGTTTGCTCCGATTTTCAAATTCCATAGTATGACGTGATAGGGATGATATGTATATGCTACACGTTAACACGATAGCGGCCACAATTTTTATTCTTTTGGCAAGAAACTTTACATACAAAATGTTTATTACAAATGAAACGACGGAATCGTTAGCGAGAAGCACCGATCGACTCGCAGTGAGTGATAATTACTCGATATGGTGTCTCTTCCATTTGACCCGATTTATTATATAATTAAAATACACCTTTCTCTTTAGATACACTCGACGAATAGCGAATTTTGTTGCAATATGACAAAACGCCAACGGCCATAGCCACGTTGAATACACCGGTTCCCGTAGATCACCGAAGTTAAGCAACGTCGGGCGTGGTCAGTACCTGAATGGGTGACCGACCACGTGCTGTTGGTATTATAAAAGGGTGGCAACCTATAGATAGCCCGGCGCTAATGGCCAAGTAGTAGATGCGCCGTAAAAAAAAAAAAAAAATGACAAAACTTACGACCGGTATTGGCAAATCAGCACTTTGACGTACCCCTCCCCCCTCCAGACGGATCGTTTTGCCTGTGTTAATTCAATCGTTTAATCGTTTGCTAGGAGAATGGTATATGCCAAGATTCGTGCCAAAACAAAACTTTGGCAGGTATCACACACATAAATGTATTTCATTATGGGGGTAATTTTCAGAATCTATTAGGTAGGATTGATAAAGATTTGATTCTTTCATGAGTGTAACCTCAATAGATACAATGCAATGCTTCGGAATGTGCTAAAAGAGCAACAAGATTGAAAAAAATATATTAAATGTTCCTACGCTAAACATCGCAAATCTAATACGTCGAACGTATAGACAAGACCTTCTATAGCAAACAGAGATTCTGATCTATTCTCTGGCACTTGTTCTAGCAAAACAAGTTATCGCTGGCTTTGTGTAAATAGAATTGCTAAACTAATCTGCCATAAGGAAAACAAATTGGCATAATTAATACCTACTTTGAAGTTCATTCCTCCGAAGGAAAAAGAAACAAGAACTCTTGTTGCATAAGACAGTTTAATGCCAAAAAGTAATATTAGACTGCATTGTATATCTATGCTACCTACGGCTCTGGTAAAGGACTAAGAATGCAAGCCAAAAATCTTAGATATCCCCCTTTCTTCTGAGGAACTCAGAACTAAAACTATTGTTTAGAAGAGAATGAACTTATATGTTTGCTATTTGTTTTTCATTTATTTGTTTGGAATTTACAATAAATACATTTCTAGTAAGTTATTGAAAGTCTGTGGTGTTTCGGAAGTACATGAGGAGTGTGGAAACTGCACAATTAAATAACCCACAATAAGATTCACGAATGGTGACTAATGGGATTTGTTTATGACTTACTGCAGTCGGTTAAGTAGGATGTGTAAGGAGTTCATAAAAAGTCTCAGGACGACCGTGTAATTTTGGGTAAAATTTATTTTGGCTAAGATTTGGATAATTGGGATATACATGTCATCAAGTAAAGTCGAATTGCATGACTGTATTTTGTAGGAACTGAAAGGCTTTTTGGATCCGTAGAGCTGTATTCCTTGAGCCCATATTGGTCTGGAAATAGTCATATAAGTGAGTGGTTCGATATTAAATCGGCTCTGATCGATGGACACGTGATACTTTTTATGGTCGAAGAGCTTTTGTTCCTTCTGGCTTATATGAGGTTTCCAAGTCATTGGTAAAGTACGAGTTATTAAATGAATGTGTTTAATAAATATTAAATACTTTACCAATGACCTGATATAAGCCAGAAGTTCCCAGAAGTCAACGACCATACAGACTTTCACGTGACCGTCAATCAGAGCCACCACTTAATATCGAACCACTCATTTATGTGACTTTTCTCAGAAATTACTTAGAAATAAACTAAACAGCAAAAAAACCGGTGCGCCTGGAATTGTGTCGTTTTTTTCTTCCTAGTGCAAATAAGTTAATTTTTTCTGCCTGTGCTAGGTAAAGTATTCATCATAAGAGATAACAGATAGAAACAGATTGGAAAACAAGAAATATCTGATTAAAAAAACAATATTATTTTAAAAAAACTCTAAACTCGTAAAACATTCTTCAGCAATGTTTCTCTATTAAATTTCTGTAATTATTTTTTTTTAAATTTTCTTATAACGGTTAATTCCTCCCCTTGCTTGTATCAGAGACTGGGTTCTCCTCGGGATGCTGCTGCTGAAGCTGGCAACTTTTTGCTGTTCGATGCCGTCCCATTCTTCCGCCAACGCGGGTCGGAGGTGTTGTAGGTCCATTGGATGATCGAGCCGTCTTCGAATGCACCACCCTACCCTATCCCATAGTTGTTTAATGGGATTAAGGCCGGGGCTGCGGGCTGGTCACTGCAGAGTGCGTCACCGACTTCATTAAGATAATCGGTAACCACATTTGCAACATGTGGCTGTGCGTTGTCATGCATCAATATAAAATCATTGCCTAAATAGGGGCCGAATGGCACTACATACTCTTCCAGAATATAGAATATATACCTGTGTGCAGTTAGATTTCCTCTCTGAAACCTACGGAGATCAGTCTTCGCCACTAAAGTGATCCCACCCCAAACAATTACAGACCCACCACCGTAAGGCACTCTATCGGAGATATTGAACGGTGCTAATCGCTGTCCTGGCCTTCTCCACACTCTAACTCGATGATCTGAAGTAAATAGGGAAAACCTCAATTCATCTGTAAACAGTACTCAAGCTCAGTCGTTTACTGTCCACACTTTAGTGTTCCCGAACAAACATAACACGAGATGCCCGTTTTGCTGGGGTGAGCTGAAACCCCGTAGCTGGGCCCCTCGATTGAAGGTGAACTTCATGAAGCTGCCTCCGCACCGTATCCACACTGATATAACGTCTGCATCACAATAAATCTACCGTCAGCGGGCACCGTCGATTTGGGCCGACCTGAACCTGGCCTGCCGGTTAAGTTGCCAGTCTCCCTGTGCCACTGGACTGCCCTGAGAACGTTAGTTTCCGGTAGCCCTGGTAGACAGAGACAGAGGCAGCAAGAGCGCGCGGGTTTGAGGGAGAGAGAAGGGGCGCGGTTCGATCAAAGTAAATGCCAGTATTTGGAGCATTGTTCATATTGGAGGATGCTGATTTAAATTCAGCTAAACTAAGAAGATCTATTTTTAACTTCCATTCTCCAAGACCAATGATAGGTATGTGTAAACGACTGGATCTGACCAAACGTTTATTTTAAACATCAAGGAAAGCTCATTAGTAAATTGAAGTGAAGGGATTGCTTTGGCCTGCTTAAGGCTGAGTAAATCTCAACAGCTTATCCTCTATTTATTCACTTTAAGAAAACATTTATAGCGGATCTCACTTTTTTTTAAACTTGTGTCATTTCTGCAAACATAAAAACTGTAGATATGGTGGCAAGTTTACAGTTTTATATACTTAAGTCAGTATTTTAGACTAAATAAGTACCTCTGTTTCTGTCTCCGTCTCCGTCCCCGCCTCCCTCCCTTCATTCATACAGATATACATTTTTTTTTTTGTAATGCATTGCTTCGCTTGTAATCTCTGAACATTCACTATATATATATATATATATATATATATATATATATATATATATATATATATATATATATATACAAAAAATTTCAACGAGATCATTTTTTTGTATCGAGTGGATTGATGAAGATTTGAAGGAATTATTAAAAAGTCCGTCACGCAGGAGCTGCATAACTAAGCACTTTCCTCAGCATTTGGGTACTGTAGACTGCATTACTGAATAATTTGCTGTAAATAACCTATACAGATAAATAAAATAAATAAAAACATAAATTGTTCTACTCTTTTGCATTTTTTACGAGCAGCTGTTTCAATTATTAATTTTCTAATTAATTTCCTTTTAGAGTTTTGTGTATGCGGGGTACTACACTACGTACTAAATACACAAAGCTTGGCATTTTGATCTATTGATCTTGATGAGTTTCGCGAACCTACGTTTGGAGGAAGAATTCAATTCAAACATAGTAATAAAGACCGCCCCTTCAAATAGACCGATTTAGTTCATTTTCATATCACTTCTTTATTATTAGATACCGAGGACGTATTAAGAGTTCCGTTACAAGACAACAGAAATTACGACCGGTACAAGAAAATTAGTCATTTCTGTCCGGAGTAAACCCTTCCTTCTAGACAACCGATTTAGTTTATTTTTATAACAAATTTTTCTCTTCAGTTGACCATAACGAATACCGAGTTTCGTTAAAATATAACAAATATTATGGCTGGTATTGGCAAATATCTACTTTGGCTCCGGTGTAAACCCCCCCCCCCCTCCACATGGACCGATTTTGTTGGTTAACGAACTCGTTCAATCGTTTGATGGAAGAATACTACATTCCAAGTTTCATTGCGAAAAAACAAAAACTCTGGCCTGTATCGTGTTAACGGACACATATATAACTATATATGCATATAAATATATATATATATATATATATATATATATATATATATATATAAATTTGAACGGGGGTCATTTTCGGTGTCTAGTAGGTAGGATCGATAAAGATTCGAAGAAATTTTCCAAAAATTCCGTCATGAGTGCAACCTCAATAGCTACTTTCCTTCGGAGGAAAGTGCTAAAATTCAAACAAAACAAAGAAAATTTAAGAAATTTATAACAAAAATTAACAACTATGTTTGTTTCTCTTTTGTTAATATAGTAAAAAATACATAATTATATCAACAAATTCTCGGAAAAAGCTATTCATCCACAAATAAGAAAACCTTATCTAATTTGTTTTTGTTCCAGACATACATATGCCGTTCTCAAGGTTATTTAAAAAAAAAAAAAAAGGTTTTTTGTAAAAACATTTGTTCGTAGAAAATTTTCTCTGATTGTACACATTATTTTTCAGTCACTTAGACTCTTGGTAGTAATCAAGCCACTTTCAAGCTTGAAGTAAAATACTTTTCAAAATAACTGGACTTAACCGACTAATCGTTTTTTCTCTGGTACATCGACTGCTGATCCTCTTTGGATTAGGCTTCACCCGGGGAAACACGTTCTTTATAGACAGCGCTTAAATAATTGCTTATCTTATTGGAATTTATATAGTTCAGTGCGTTAAAAACTTGTACAAGTTGCTTATTAATATCTGCTGGTAGCACATTTAATAATGTTTTACGATTAATGCTATATTAGTGGAGATATTTATGTTTAAAACTGTGCTAGTGGAGTGACTAACCTTAAAGTAAAGCTAACCTCCTTTAAGGAGGGAGATCGTTCACGAACGGCTCGGTTAGAATCGATACTCCCATAACCTACCTTGCCTGGTTATTTCATTGAGTTAGAAGGGAGGGGAGGGAGTCTAAACGATAAAAGTTGAAGCCTAAAATCGGCCATGCCAGTGTGACAAAAAGCGCGCGAAAAGTTGAATTTTTGAATATTATTGTAAACAAACAATAACATTAAACGAATTTATGTGTCGTATTCGTATAAATTGACATTTATATATATGTATAAATATAAATCAATAAGAAAATGATATATATATTCGTTCAAATTCATTGTTTGATTACGATCATATTCAGATTCAAATTTTCGCGCGTCACTACTGGTACTTTTGTCACACTGGCATGGCCGATTTCAGACCTACACTTTTCTAGCATTGGATGATAGATAACACTCCCTCCACTATCTACTAACTCAATGGGTTATTTGTTGTTTTGATTTGGTTTGTTTACACTGGAGAGGTCAGAAATGATAAAGGCCAATTTGCCTCCAGATCCAGAGCCTCCTGATCGTTATCTCTCTTTAGGTGAGACAAATGGGAATAAATCTCGAAAGAAATGGGTTAAGAAGTTTGTAGTTACGGATCTCACCGGCAAGGACGGCAAAACATTTAAAAATTTCAGCCCATTTAAGGTGTGCCGCTTTGTTAAATCTTATGCTCCACTTACTCAGGTATCATTTCAAAAGAAAGGAAGTATTCTTCTTGAAATTAATAATGAAAACGATCATTTTAATATCAATAATGTTAAACAATTTGAGGGGTATGATATAAAATTTTCAAATCATAAATTCTTAAATTTTTCCAAAGACAAATTACCTGTGATCAATTTCAAAATTGTACTGATGATGAATTATGATTCGACCACAGGGGCAGGATTGTCGAACAGTTTTTGGAGGAAATTACTCTTTGTTTCCTTAACTCTCCATCTCCTACACATATTTGTTTTTATTCAGGCACACTATCTAGTATTGATTTATCCATAACTGTTCCCCGGCTCTCTCCTCGTTTCACGTGGACAGTGTCGGAGGATAGTTATGGTAGTGATCACTTCCCTATTACAATAGAGACAGTCGACAGAGTTCCACAATCCTGTCCCTGCCCTAGATGGAAGCTGAAAGAATCTAATTGGCAGCTGTTTCAGGATCTAGCAGATCTCACGAAAATAAATATTTATCATCCTGATATCAACACTGTTCTCCAATCGATTAATAATTTGATAATTGATTCTGCACACCAATCAATACCCAAAACCAAACCTTGCCCAAAAAAGGTTCTTGTCCCATGGTGGTCAACAGACTGTGAAACTGCAGTTAAAAACAGGAAAAAGGCCCTCCGAAGATTTAAATCAAGACCTTGCTCAGACTCTCTTGAGGCTTACAAGCGTGCCAGGACCCACGCTAGGTTTATTATAAAACAAAGTAAAAGGAAATCATGGCAAGACTTCGTATCAAATATAAACACTAGTACTCCTTCATCCAAAGTGTGGGAAACTATTCGAAAGATTGAAGGGCGCAATTCCTCAAAATCAGTAAATAAAATAAATCATAAAATAACAATCAGCATACAGAACCTCACTCAATAGCAAATACTTTTGGCAATTATTTTCAAAACAATTCATCATCGATTCATTACTCTGAAGAATTTGTACGTATTAAAAATTATGAAGAGGCAAAACCATTAATAATTAATTATGAACCAAATAATCCACTTAACATTTCTTTTTCAATCAATGAATTCAACTTACTTCTGAATTCTCGCAAAGAAACTGCGCCCGGCATTGATCACATATGCACAACTATGATCAAAAATTTATCTATGCCAAGTAAATTTATTATTTTAAAAGTTTTTAACCGTATCTATTCACAAGGTGAATTTCCGAACGGTTGGAGGCTTGCCATTATTGTCCCGACTTTGAAAACTAATAAACCAGCAGACAAAGTTACTAGTTATCGTCCTGTATCTGTCACATCTTCACTCTGCAAGCTTTTGGAGAAACTTGTGGTTAAAAGACTGCAATGGTTCTTGGAAACACATAGTTTACTCCATCCTTGGCAGAGTGGATTTAGGGAGAACAGGAGTACTACTGATAACTTAGTGGGAAAATGCCATTCATAATGCTTTTAAAGATAAAATGAGACTCTTAGCCGTCTTTGTTGATGTAGAAAGTGCATTTGATCGCACTTGGAGAAGGCATATTATAAATTCGCTAAAAACGAACGGGATTGAAGGTTATATGCTGACGTTCGTTCAAAATTTTTTAAAAAACCGATCTTTCTATGTAAGATGCGGTTCAACTCTGTCTGACATTTTTATACAGCAGAATGGTGTTCCACAGGGCAGTGTCTTGAGTGCAACACTATTCTGCGTCGCCATTAATGATGTCCTAAATCAGATGCACGCTCCGTTATTCGGAATGTTGTATGCTGATGATTTAACAATATACTGTGCTCATAAAAGTGTGGCTTACTGTTTTACTGAAGTTCAACGAGCCCTTTGCAATGTTTCTTCCTGGCTCAATGAGAGTTTCAAAATATCAATAAGCAAGTCAGTGGGGGTACTTTTTAGCCGACGTAGGATATTGGAGTTGCCTCCACTTAATATAGATGGGGCGGAAATCCAGATTCAACCTGAAGCTCGGTTCTTAGGTCTAACCTTCAACTACACACTTTCATGGGCACCGTTTTTAAAAGAATTAAAAAAGAGATGCTTGAACTCTTTGAATTTTTTAAAAGTTCTAAGCATCACTAAATGGGGAGCTGATCGTAAGAGCATGATAATGCTTTATAGAAGTTTGATTAGATCGAAATTGGACTATGGATGTGTGGCTTATGGATCTGCCAGTCCCAGAACCTTAGAAATAATAGATATCGTTCATAATTCTGGTCTGAGAATAGCAACTGGTGCTTTTCGGACGAGTCCAGTAAATAGTATAATGGTAGATGCTGGTGAGCCCCCTTTACAGTATCGAAGGGATTATCTGGCCTTATCTTACTTCGTAAAGACAATTACATCTCCGTATCACCCTTTAAACCAAAATTTTAGGGACTTGTACTTTAATCAACATAACAATTTTGGTAGCAGCAACCAATTTATACATAGATCCATAAGATTGCTGTCCAATGTGGATTTCGATCCAAGCAAACTTCATCAACTGGCATGTCCAAATCTCGAACCTTGGACTCTTCATGCTCCTAAAATCGATCTCTCACTTACTAGATACATCAAAAGAGATACCGCTCCTACGATATTTCAGGCTGAATTCAATAGAATCAGATTGAAGTATCTTGGAGCAACAGAGATATACACAGATGGCTCCAAAACTCATGATGGCGTAGGATATGCGATGGTGGATAATGCCAGAATACAGATGTTATCCCTACCGATTCTTAGTTCCATTTATTCAGCAGAGCTACTTTCATTAAGCAAAGCAGTAAATAGTTTAAATAATAATACTAGTAACTCAGTGATATACACAGACTCTCTGTCTTCTCTCCTTTCGTTACAGAACTTCTATTCCCGCAATGCGATCATATCAGACCTAATTGAGGGAATAGATTTTCAGTATAAACGAAACCAACATGTTACTCTCTGCTGGATTCCTAGCCACAATGGCATAAGCGGCAGTGATAAAGCGGATTTGGCAGCAAGACAAGCAGTAAACGAAGGCATTCCTTACTCATTAAAAAAAAAAAATAAAATAAAATAAAACTCGTGAGCATGCGGTGAGTAATTTGTGTAGCTATCTGCACGGTAGGGCGATGACGACCGTGGGGTTCTTTCGCCCAAAAATGCCACAAACAAAAACAACTTACTCGCACATCCTACGGTCGGATGCTGTGGCTCATCTAAAAAATCTGATTCACTCAATGTGGCAATACGAATGGCTTGGAAATAGAGATAACAAATTAAGAGAAATAAAATCGACTACCTCGGCATGGAATACCTCATCCCAAGGCAGCAGGCGGGATGAGGTGGTTCTGTCGAGAGTAAGAATTGGCCATACTAATCTCACCCATTCTTACTTATTCAAGCGGGAAGAAAGGCCTGAATGTACAGTATGTGGTGAAGATCTAACAATTAAACATATTTTCACGGACTGTAGAGCCTACGAGGAGATTCGAAATCAACTGGACATTCATGGTACTCTCTTTGATATACTTGGAGACGACCATGAATTGTGTCGGAGAACATTGAGATTCCTTAGAGCTACAGATCTGATCACAAAAATATAAATGATAATTGAAACTAAAAGGGAACGTAGAACTAGAAAATAGTTGTGGATGGGTGTGTCCGTCTGTGAGTATGTGTGTGTGTGTGAGTGTGGGTGGGTGTTATTCAGAGTGTGTGCGTTTAAAATTACATTTTTAGGTATTTTTTTAACCAGTTTTAATCCTTACGTTATACCCTCTATTTAAAATTACTTAATAAATATATATATATAGATTTGATTAAGTTTTTTTTTTATTCTAACAGTACATTCTTTGGCCCCATTTAAGTATATACAGGCACCAATGACCCTAGTGGTTGATGTGCCTTACAAAAAAAAAAATCGACTGCTGAGGTTATTAGCACCCTTCTCTTATTTGAGGAACCGACAAATATAATGATATTGTTGATTTCTATATGTTGTAATTTTAATGTTTTAAATCTTGCAAACCTCACAAGAAAATAAAGAAATAATATATAATATATAATATATATATATATATCATTTTTAATCATTTATTTTGTTTATTAATTTTTAAGTAGTTAATCCTATGTAATTTTTTTTTTTTTTTTTTTTTAAATTTTTGTTTCTATACATAGTTTTTATGTTGGCAGTAGTGAGGATTTAGATTAGATGCCCACTGCTGTCAGCATAGTTCACTGAAATTTCCCTTGTGTCTGTCAGACATTTTACTAAACAGGGGTTAACAATCCTTAGGGGTTCGGCTTTATGTGGATCTATCGCGTGCTAGCAATCCTAGCAGCCTTTATGCTTTCATCCCCGATGGCTATACGTCAAATGTGTATAGAGAAGCATTACTGTTGTGTTTAATGACCCCATAGTGGTTGACGACACATTAAACAAATAAATAAAATAAAAAAAAGCATTACTGTAAAGTAGATTTTTTTAAAATATCTAACCGACGGACTCACTATTCTACGTGGAGGAAGCCGCGGGTACAGCTAGTTATAATTGTCTTCGGGCTCCAAATGTTTAAATTTCCAGATTTTATTTACCTAAACATAAAACTCCTGTTTTTTTTTAAATTTTACTATGAATAGTAATTTTATTTATAGGTTGGTTTTTTATTTGTTATGATATTGTCTACAGGCACTGAAGATGAGACCTTGTCGCGAAAGCGCTTTGTAGCTTGAAATAAAACATTTCCAGCAGTGAATGCTGGCCATTTCATTTCCCTTAATGATAAACTAATTTTATTTGTATGTGAGAAAACAAATACTCTCTTAAAAATGTCTACCATAGTTTTTGTGTGTAAAGCCAATGGCGAGAGCCGTCTAAAGCCCCTTTAATGGTAGATTTTGTTGAAGTATTCGCCATAATACTCGTCAACCTCGAATATATAAACTATCTATGATCACTATGCAAGAATACTAAATTGTTCAAAAGGGTAGTATTTGTAACCCCTAGAAAAGTTCAATGATTACAGATACAGGATTCGTAAGTAACTAAATACTGTATTCGCGAGAGATTGTCCAAACTATCTATTAGTCAAGTATACCCAATCATGATAATATACTCGCTGCGCGGCAAGTGATCTCCGAGACCCCCCACAAAAGGTCGGGGGGGGGGGGGGGGGGGAGAAGAGGGGATTGTCAAGGGCAGGTGGCTCGAGTACCTTGCTAAATAAGGAGCATGGCACAATGCCCTCTTCGCTCGCCTCTCCGTGTCGCTCCTCTAGAATACATCTTATCTAGAATACATAGCAGGCTCCATGTTCGACAATCGAAGGATAATATGCAAATTAGAATAGTCTGTTGTAAATATCTCGTTTGTAGATTTTAACACCTTCCAAATCTTCATTTACTAGATGGTACCGAGATACTAGACGGTATTTACCTAGATGATCTCATTAAAATTCACAGAGAAAAGGTAATTGACCGTTTAAATTGAAAGGGTCTCGATAGCCGGGGTTAGGTCGTATGTTGAATATAACTTCATTTTATAACAAAATCAGTTTCGGCTAGACATCCAAGCCTCTTCAAGGCAATGGATGAGAGAGCGAGACCAGTTCGGTTTCTTGGAGGATATATTTCTGTATAGAGGCTAAAGTTCAGTACTGCAGCCTGCAAGAAACGGAAATGTTTTCCCTCTCCTCCATAAAACTGAAGAAGGCTTGAATGTCAAGCCGAAACGTTGTTAGACATACTACTCATTTTAGGGCGGTTCCTCCCTACCTCCATACAGAGGTAATCCGCTTATGAGGTTGACCTCTTCATGCAATCCGGAACTGCTGTCAAGATAATTTCATGTTTCGAAGCCCAGAATCTCGAAAACAAGGGTGGTTCAAATTTATATATATATATATATATATATATATATATATATATATATGTGTATATATATATATATATATACACATATATATATATATATATATATATATATATATATATATATGTGTATATATATATATACACATATATATATATATATATATATATATATGTGTGTAGTTTCGCTCTCTCAACAACTCAAAAATGGTCCGATTTTTATGAAATTTGGTACAAAAATCATTCATCTAATTTGAAAGACCTAGTTCGTTACCCAGTATAATCCCTCCACCGGAACATGGCTTTTGGAGCTTCACGGAAAAAAATCGGAACGTTTACGTTTTCGAGTCTATATGCTTACCATAATTTTTAAAGCGATATCATTAACCTTTTACGAGAACAATTGATACAACTAATTTCAGTTTCGGGAATCAGAAACGATCGATTCAGTTAAAACTTTTTCTAGACGTTTGACATTCGTCTGATCAAAGATATTTGAATTGCTGTTGCTTTTAGAGGCAAGAAAGTATGAGAAAAGAAAATGCATTAATGGACATGTTTTCAGATTTTGGTATATTTTCTAAAATATCTCGAAAGCGGTCCTGAAATCGGTGTCCATTTGAAAGCTTACTAAATTCTACACAAAAACGTTTCTAATGTAATTTTCGATAGGGCGATGTCAATCGGAGAAATGTGTGCTGGAAACTTCGGAATTCTTAGTTTTCTTGTTTTGAATGGGTTTTAGGCTAGGAGGAAAAAAAGTCTGACTCGCAGGAACTGCGTCATCTTAGCGCGGTTCCATTTTTTTTTTTTTTTTTACGGCGCACCTACATCTAGGCCATTAGCGCCGACATCCAGGGTGCAGGGAGGAATTTTACCAGCGAGCCGTGGGATGATAAAATTCCTGCCGGAGGTTGGGAATCGAACCCACCATCTCCCGCTTATGAATCCAAGGCGCTAGCCATTAGACCAAGGGAGACCCCGGTTCCTGTTTATATCCCTATTATTTTTTGAAAAACATAGAATAGAAACAGATAATATTTTCCTCGGCCTTTGTTCGAAGGGTTTTATGGCTATACCTGGGGTCAGGTCCGCAAGACCCTAGAAACCTCTTCTACCGATACTTCATTTCATACGTTTCAATGAATTGGAAAATATCAACAATTTTCACATATTCCTGTGTTCTTTTACTATAGTAATAATTCTACAGATAAAATCAATTAAAAAATAAAATAAAAAAACCAACAGCATAAAGGCAATTGAAAATATTCGAAAGACGTCATCGAATCTTTTTCTCTTGGCAAGCTATATTTCTAACAATGAATTGTTTTTCTTATTTTGCCTAATTTGTTTAATTGTAAAATACATTATCCAACTATAAGCAATTAAAAAATAACAAGGAATAAAAACAGACAAAAAGAACAGTTCGAATAAGCAAAATCAATTACTTTAACGCAAAGTCAATTACTTTAAAGCAAAATCAATTACTTTAGGTATGTTACTATGACACTTTTACTGTATTCACTTGGATACCATATACATGTATATTTATTTATATTGCTATTATTATACTATATATATATATATATATATATATATATATATATATATATATATATATACATATATATATATTTATATTTATATTTTCAAGCATATAGGTACTCATATTTATGTTAATGTTTCTAGCCTTTTTTTTTGTCCTTACCATTGTTATACCATATATGTTTTTACAGCCCTGAAGATGGCTTGTATAGCAAGCCGAAACGTTGGCGGCAATAAATATACATTTCAGCAAATAAAATGTGTTTTATTGAATAAGAACACTGACCGAAACCCCGACGATCAACGCTTCCTACTTCCGAACGGTCGACCATATCTTCTCAATCAATTACTTTAATGTTTTAAGCACTTATTTCTCCGATTGACATCGCCTAATCAAAACTTTCATCAGAACCTTTTTTGTAGAGCATTTAGTAAGCTTTCTAATGGTATTCTTTCGTTTCCCAAGATTCTCAACCTTTTTCGAGATATTAAGGAAAATATACAAAGTTACCAAAACTTTTTATGTCTGTTAATAAATTATTTTATTCTAACCAAAAAAACGTAACCAAAATTTCAACATATTAGTTTTAATAATAGTAAAACAATCAGAAAATGTTTCAACTGAATCCCATGATTCTAAGTACCCAAACCAAAAAACTATTTTTCCAATTTTCTCAAAAACGGTAAAAGCTATCGCCTTGAAAATGGTTTCATTCGTTTTCCTAGCCAAATAAGCCTATAAAACGAGTACTTACAAGCTTATGAACTCAAAAACGTAAGCGTTACGATTTTTTTTGCACGAATTTCGCCCCAAACGCCATCTTCCAGTGGGCGGATTTTGCTGGTTAACGAACTTGACCTTTCAAATCGGGCGACAGATTTTTGTACCAAATTTCATCAAAATCGGACCATTAGGGAGGCCAGAAATCCGCGAACAGACAAATATATATATATATATACAAATTTTAACCACCGTTATTTTCGGTCTCTAGGGGTTCTGAAACGCGAAATTTTCTAGTCGGCACTTCCGGATTGTTTCATTGTATCAACCTTATAAGCGGGGTTCCTCCCTATCGGGGAGGGAGGAACCGCGCTAAAAAAGTCAGACCTTCCAGCAAAACTCTATATTGGACGTTTAGGGCTGCACTTTAGAAGAGCAGGTAAAGGAGGGCGGGCATGTCATAAATCAAATATCGGCCTTTCCAGCAAATGGAAATCTGCTATATCTTACTCCTGGGGTAATCTCCTATCCAAGAGCTTATCGCCATAGATGTGAAACCCTTAAAATAAAATAAATAAATAATCTGCTATCCTTTTCTTTAAAAAAATGTTATAATA